>LUCG01116827.1:0-16901 GCA_001633085.1 Carthamus tinctorius
AGCCATGTCAGATCCACATAAGCATTATAAAATAATTTTAATTGCCACGTATGAAAAAACAGGATATACCCGGTCATAATAGTATAATATGTACAAAAAAAAAAGTTAAATGGTGTCTGTTTTGACAAAAAATAGTTCAATGGTATAATGTGTACAAATTGAAAAGTTTGNGATAAGTCATAAACCCTTAAAAATATGTTAGATATGGTCCGAAAATTTACCTTTGAAGAAAATACGTTACGAACCACATAAATATTCCCCAAATTAAAATACCTTATCTCAATAATTTCATCTGGGCCTCTAAATATTAAAATCGGATAAATTTTATTTTATTAAATATAAAAGTATCAAGAAACCCAAAAAACTCGGAAGATATGTTGGCCAAAGAATCGGTAGGTGCAGCAGCCTTCGATCTTCCATTGGAGGTTTTGGAGGTCTTACCTTCCGATCCATTTCAACAGCTCGATGTTGCTCGCAAGATCACCTCCATTGCCCTCTCGACACGTGTCTCCGCCCTCGAATCGGAGTCCTCCGACCTCCGCCAACAGCTCGCCGATAGGGACGCCCTCATCGCCGACCTTAATTCCCAGCTTGACTCTCTTGACTCTTCTCTCTCGCAAAACCTCCACAAACTGTCGATTGCTGATCAGGAAAAGGTGAGTTATTGTGTGTGTGTTTGATTTCATTTGTTTTGAATGCTTTGTTTCTTATAGGGGGTGTTGTGGGGTGGGGGCAGTGAAAATTTTGAGAACTACGGGGATGGGCTATCCGAAACCGAACTGTGCTGGACGAACCGAAAAGGAGCGGGTACTTGCGGTTCGGTTCACGGTTATCTGCAATGTACACAAAATATATGCTAGAAAAGTCAAACTGATGTGGCGGATTGGTTATCGCTCAGGGGTTCACAGTGCCCTAACCGAGTTCGAGCCTTCCCGTGCGCATGCCTGGGGACATTTAAGTGGGGCCATGTTTAACCCCCAAAATTGCCAGGGATTAGTCGGGCTTTGCCCCGGACACCCTTCTAAAAAAATATATGCTAGAAAATGCATTTATCTTGTGATAAACTAAAACAATTACCAGTAAGAAAATATTAGAAAATGAAAGCAAGAGTATGTAATAATGTTAAAACAGTTAACAATAAAAGGTATTAGAAAATAAAAATAAGAGTATGCAGGATTGTTGTAGGCTGTGCAAAAACGATCTGGACTGAATCTGACCGACAAACCAATGACAGTGGGGTGAACGAAGAAAATACGATATGTGACGTAGATTTTCTGTAAGACTAGTAATTTTTTATTATGAAGTATAAATAAATATATTTTTCTTAATAAACTAAATATATACAGGACGAGGCAGGTATAGGGGGGTAGTAAATTTAGAGAAGTGAACCCGACCCACGACTCGCTGGGTACCCTTATTTTCGGGTTTTTGGGTTGCTTAGGTATTGGTTTTCTTGGTTCCGGATCATACAGTTCGGTTCGGTTCTTTGTTTTTCTGAACACCCCTGGTTTATTATGTGTAATAATTTCGGCTTGGAATGTTAGGATGATTTGTTGAAAGAGAATGCATCGCTGTCGGAAACGGTTAATAAGCTCAAGCGTGATGTTGCTAAGGTAATTCGAAAACCTAAATTCGTTGCTTGTTCTGTGCATTTTTTCATCCGTGGTTGGATTTCAAGTGATATGTTAGACTGTCGTTGTTGCATGTTGAATTCGGGAGGTTAGCGTGTGAAAGTTGTGGTAATTTGGCTTACGAGGTTTAGTGTATCTTGTTTAACTTGATTGACTTCCTAGTTCCTACAATTGATGTTGTTGATACCTTGTTATTATTGGATTGAAAAATGTAGAAATGACTTACTCAGTCTCTCATTTTGGCTTAAATTTGCTAATACCTTTTATTTTGGAATAATCGTAAAAAGACATATGATGATCACTTTGCAATGGTTGGAAAGGAAATGCTAAGTGTGTTAATCTTATTACCAGTTGTTTAATTGCGTGTTAATTGGTGACGTGTGGATGCCGACGGCGCATAGTTCAGTTGGTAATACGTGGGGGTAGTGTTTGTCCAAAACTGGTGACGTGTGGATATCATTTTGTTTCGTTAAGGTGTCATCTTATACTGAAAACTTTACCAAGTTGACCTATTTAAGTAGAAAATTGTACAATAGTGCTGCTAATAATAATTGTTCGAATACAACTATGCTTATGATTTTGAGCAAGGTTAAGAATTTTGAGGACGTCGTACCAGCCAATAACAACATCTTTTGATCATCTAAAGAACCTTCATTAGTTGTGCCTGGTTATGAACTGTGTTTGATTACACAAGTGGTCTTGTCATACACTTGTTAAAAAGATTAGAATTAGGCTTACATTAGAAGAGACTTTGCACTAGATGACTCTTCTTTATAAAAAGACTAGAAGTACTAGATGACTCTTTTTTATAAAAATGTTATGCATTTAATAAGATTAGCACCAATATCAAAGTGATTTTCTTAATCTTGCATAAACATCTTATTAATATCACTGCTGTAAAATGAATCAACATTGTTTTGTTATATCACATTATTGCATCCTATGCTTAGGAGTCATGATGGGTAGTAACCCTCGTATTTTTACTACCCATATGCAATGGAACTAGCTCACGCTTTTTAGGATATTCCATCAAAGTTGCAACGTTCTCTTTTTCTTTGGAAAGATCCTAACTGAACTTATCTATTTGCTCTTATTATACATAGGCATACATCATGATAGTGATTTGGGTTCGCAAGATTCGTTAAGATTATTGGAGGGGGTTTGAGGCATATGATAATTAGCCAAACATTTTACTTTAACCATTGGTCTAATCAAATATGGGACGGAGGGAGCTCATTTTACTTATTTATTATGGACTTTGGCCTTTCACTGTGGGCTATTGGTAAATTAACTTGTGAAAGAATATCTGATATCAATCTAGTCCGAAAACTTGGCAATTGGCTCATATCTGGCTCACATTGTTCATTGGTGGATTTTGAGATTGGATTTACCAGTAATACCTCCATGTGTTCCACTGGACTTTGTTTATACTAAAGCATATTTGAAAATTTTAGTAGATTAGGTGATACCCTAACCATTCGATTTACAATTGTTATACCCATGTTATTTTTCTGACACAACACGAGTCGATCAAATTTACCGAAAACTTTATGTTTTCTTTTTCACTGTTGTAAGCGGTAGTTTCTCCACTGTAGGCTGTGTTTGACTCACACCATCAAAGGTCTTCCTAAATTTTTGTATCCAAGTTAAATTGCCATGCAGTAATTAAGTGATTTCTGACTTTTAAGTTTTTATTGTAATATTAAGAATATATTATCTTATACGGTGTGTACATGAGAGCTATGAAATTGTAATACATCAAGAAAGTGAGGAAATTCACATCTAAAAATATACATTTTTTGAGGTCTTGCAATGTTACAACCTACTCGTATAAAAACCCACACATTATAGTGACTATTTTTGTTTTTCTTTAATAAATGGATAATTAAAACCAACATTTAGTCTGTTGTTTGGTTTCTAAGCCATCAACTAAATCATTGTTGTACTTCTTGCAGTTGGAGAGCTTCAGAAAGACACTCATGATGTCACTTCAAGATGAAGAAGGAAGCTCTGTAAGTAGTTTCTGTATGAGGTTTCCGATAGATGAAGATCGTTTATTAAGGTTGGAGGTCTCATTTGTGTAGAAGAATAGAAGAACATAATTTTGAAATCCAACCACACAAAAATGTGATTTGAGACATTACATAAAAGTCCCAACCATTTTGATATAGTTTACACTGTAACTTTTAATCAGATACTATCCGAAAAGGTGCTAATCAGATTCCCTTTTGTTCTTATATCTTGTGACTACAGGCAACAGCTCCTCCAGTTGTTGCAGCCAATGTCCAAAACCATACAAGCTTGTCGTCTCAAACATTCTCTGGAGGTCACTTAATCCCTTATTTCATTTTAAATATTTCTAGTCAGAGGAAGAGCTTTATCTGACAAAAGGGTGAATGTGTTCCAGAAGAGGAAACCACGCCACCTTCTAGTTTTTCGTCGATAAAGAGTCAGACCTCAGACGTAGGAAATTCCTATCACGATGAGCATGTGAACAATGGTAAGACACATTGACTTGTATTTCTTCTGTCGGGCTATATTATCACCTGTAATTTTGATTAATTGACGACTGCCAATGTTTTTGATTAAGGGAGTAAAGTTGAATATTAATTTTCAAATCTTGTCTCTTTATCTGTTATCTTATCAGCCTCTAGACCTCCTCGTGTATCACCAAGCCTTTTGCTAGCATCCCAAACAAACACACCTAGGCTTACACCTCCTGGATCCCCACCAAGTCTATCGGCATCTGCATCCCCATCAAGGACTCCTAAGCCAACTTCTCCAAGAAGACACTCAATTGCGGTTTCAAGAGGATTGTATGATGATAAATCTTCGGTCTTTTCATCTGCAAACTCAAGCCCATATAGCTCAATGTCAGGTACAAATGCTGAATTCTAGTGTAGTTAGCTTTGAAAACTCCTATCCTTAAATGAGAGGCTTCCTCTGTAGCTTATATGCATGATGCCACCAAATTAGAGCGATTTTTTTTTTCAAAATAAATACAATCAAGACCATCGATCTTTCTTTTCTTCAGAAAGGTCGGTCCGCACAATTATCCTACCATTTTCAGGTTGGGTTAGCCATGCCATCTTTACTAACTAAACAATCTGGGCCGATAAAATTCACAGGCTCTTTTTTCATTATATGGTGCAGAGACCTGCAACTTGTTAGTTGTCTCAAAACCAACATACTGAACTCTGATGATGCCATTACGAACTTCCTTTATAGCTGGGTTATGGATTTCTTTTATCATCTTTTTTAGAACGATATACTTGGGTAGTGTTATGATATAGATATGGACATTTTCATCATCCAATTCTTGTGCGATCACTATCATTTTCTGCACTTCGCACCTTTTTTTAAAGATTTAAGCTCTGTTTGTTTGTTTATGATCCCAAATTTAAAAAAAAAACAGCACCCTGTTGGAAAATTTGTGATGTCATGCGATTGATGACTACTTTGTGTTTATTTCAGGTCGGACTCGAGTGGATGGTAAAGAATTTTTCAGACAAGTCAGGTAAAGACATACCGCCGTTGCAATTCTAGTGAAAAAAAGAACTTTATAGATATGGGTTCATTATATTGGTAATGATTTTTAACTTTTATGAATCTGCAGACTTGTTTTTGTTGAATCGTATATATAACATGTCATTTATCCCCCACTGTACTTACATTAGTGTCTGCTGTTCATACCATCATCATGGATTTTCATATAATTTCGGTTGCTTCATCAGGAGCCGATTGTCATACGAGCAGTTTGCTGCATTCTTAGCAAATGTGAAGGAACTAAACTCCCAAAAGCAAACCAAGGAGGTACCCATCTTTTGTGCATTCTTTTTTTAAAGTATGTGGGCTTTGAACTATTGACATTATCTGAGGCTGGACTCTATTGGTAAGGTTTTTGTGCATTCTTCATCTCTAAGTTTTTTGTGAAATTTGTAGGATACCTTACGGAAGGCAGATGAAATTTTTGGACCAGATAACAAGGACCTCTATGTTATATTGGAGGGGTTAATTACTCGTAACTTTCACTAAAACAACGACACGATATTTGTCGTCTGTGATTATGACACACTATTTGCTTTCATGTAAATCCAATCGTGTTCTCTCACGTCTTTTTGTATATTATGTCAAAATGGTACATCTGAAAATCTTTCTCATCTGACGTATTTATAATTCCTGAGGTTTCTTTCCGTCATCAATGGTTATTTGTTGCACGTTCTTCGACATTAAGAGTTTGACCGACCCTTGTGGTCGTCTGAAACTATCATAGATTATGGTACATTGATACGTTCTGCATACATAAGTGTTGTAAACTTCATTGTCATCATTTTCTTTCTTGTTCAAACTGGATAAGTATTATTTACAGATATCCTAAACTATGAAAGCATCTACAATATTGAACCGGTTTACATATTCATGACTTTGCTATATTAAGTTTATGTTTTTTGTCATATCAGAATTTTCTTTTCTGATACATTTTATAAACCTTTAATCTCTAATTATAAACTGATACAATGTTTATAATTAAAAATTACAATGAAAAAGAATGGTGAATTGCTCTATTAGATTATGTTTAATAGCAATCTAATCCAATCCAATCTCTATTAAAAAATTCATTTCTCTCTTTTCCATCTATCTAATTTCAATCTCGATCTAATCATACATTTTTAATGGTTTATTAACAATCCAATCCAATCTTAAATATTTTTAAATAAATATATATATATATATATATATAATTTTTTATCAAATNATTATAAAAAAAAACTTACATTAAAGATAAATAAATAAATCAAATTATAAATAGAAATACGAAAATATAGAAAAAGATTGGTATAATGAAAATATATCAACATTGGTTTCCATTTGTAGGGAATCTAAAAATATGAATTTTGCTATATTTTTTGTTTTATAATGCTTTTATTAAAGTTATATAATTAAAAAAATAAGATATATCTTAATATATAATTATAATCAATCATAATTTGACATGTATACATTATTTAAAAACAAAAAAAGCAACTAATATCACAATCCTTGATCGAATTGTGATCAAGATTGTTCCTGTGAGTGATATTGAGAACCTTTTTCTTGTTCTTTTTTATTCATTTTTTTTTTGTCTTTTATGAAAATGGATTGTCTAAGATCACCACTAAAGATAGTCTTAAATTGGCTTTAAAGCCCACAAAAAAGTAGGAGCAATCTAACACATTTTTTGTTTCATAATGGTATAAAACGTTTTTTAAAGCTAATGTTACATATTCCTTCAATAATTCATACGAAACATAGTAGAATGAGTGTTTGAAATTTTTACCAGTACGAGCAGCAATCATTTGAATGTATTATATAAGCAACGAACTTAGTCTACTGCCTCCACGGTATCCATGTAAATGCCACAAATCCTTTTGATGATGTCCCACGTGAATAAGGGGGATCCTCTTCCTTCCCGAATGCTAGGTAGTTTCTCCAACCACTTGATGGAAAGAATAACTTCTTGTGGTAGGAATACACGTTTTTACAATCCTCTCTTTAGCATCTCATGCGAGCTACACAAAATATCTCACAATGATCTATTTATATATACAAGGGTTTACTTCACAAAAGTATATCCAACTTGTCATGAAAAGTTATTGTATGTATTGTACTTTCATTTTTACCATTTGGCATATTAGAGTCTAAGAAATGGTCATTGTATGTATCCAACTTTATCAAAAGCTATCATTTAATGTATCCAACTTGTCACGAAATACATTAAATGGTAGATTTTGATAGTTTTGATACGCCAAATAGTAAAAATGAAAGTACAGTACATACAATAACTTTTTGTGACAAATTGAATACACTTTCGTAAAGTAAACCCTACATACAAGTATAATGATGATGTATATCCCATAGGTACCTTGAAGAAAGAGGGATACAATCTTTTAGAAGATCTCATATCTTCTAAGGCTATTAGTACCGCTCGTTGGCGGGCATATGTGGGTTCACATCCCAACCCGGCGGGCTCAAAGGGTTGGGGTACACCATAAGCTAGCTCGGCGGGCTGGGTGGCAAGCGGGTTGCCCACACCGCTTTCGTTGTGTGTGTGTCTTTGTGTGTGTTGTGTGAGAGGGTTGGGAGGGTTGGGGTACGGGTTGTAGAGGGTTGCAGAGGGTTATGAGAGGGTTGTAGAAAAGCTGATGTGTCAGCTGATGTGGCATGTTAGGTTGGGAGGGTTAGGGGGGTTGGAAGGGTTGGGTTACTGATAGCCTAAGGATTGTTTTTGCTTTACATAATGTATATATTGACAAGATGCTTACAATGTATATCCTACGGTCACCACTCGTCAATCGCATCCACATTTGTCAAACAAGATGCTTACAAATTCAATACGATAGAATCAGATTTAGTAACATAATAATTAACTCCTTTAATTATCTATTCCTTTTATTCTGATATACATTTATGTGTGTGAGCAATTGAGACTTGATCACATTGACAATAATAATAAGTCCAATTTATAATCATAATTGAAGAGTGGCATCTAGCAATACATCATCATTACCCAAATGATAAAGTTTGACGATTCATCTAATCTACAAATAATATGATTATTATCAGTATACAAATTTATGTCCACCCGTTCAGATATCTGAATCGAACACATGGACGTATCATCCTTGTTATGTTCGATCCTTAGTTTATCAATTCCGGAATATACTTATAAGACAAATATTAGTATTCTATAATGATCATTTGAGCATGCATGCACTTCCTCAATATCATTTAATCAGGGGGCTCAAGGATATCATTCTCATCATACAAGAGAAACAAGTCTCATCTTGATCCATGCTAGTACTACTAAGTATGTGATATACCCAACAACCATTCTGTCTCTAGTTTCGGTATAATTAGTACAATTATCAAAGTCCACCACTCACATGTAGCAAACTCCATGACCTTAAGTCAAAGAACTAGCTATACTATGACCACCTGAGAAACATCTATGACATTCATATAATATTCAATGGAACCTTATCCTAGCAGGTCACATCAAGTACACAAGATCCTATTTTGTACCCATAGGTTGATTTTATATATTCAGCTGAATTCCTACATATACTAGTCGTACCGCATTAATTCAACCTCAACCCAAATTAATATTTGACTAGAAACATTCTAGAATACATATTACAAAGTTATTATTATGTTTAAAAATAAGGCAGAATAATATGTAAACATAATAATTGGGAAATGCCTTTTATTAACTAATATCATGACACAATGTCCAAATGGAATCATCCAATGATTAGCTTTTGCGCATATACACTAACGATTTCAATACAAAGAGATGATTTTCAAACCTAAATCGATATACCAACGATGAGAAAAGATGTCCATCGAGAGACCATGACAACGAGCAGATGTTCGAGGAGGAAAGACGATGAAGGGCAATCATGGAACGTTGTGACCCTTGAATGATATTTTGAATCTGAAGAACTATAACATGAAGGAGTTAGATAGTAATTGACCGTTCAACAACACAAATAAATTTGCCAAACAACAATTGTCTTTGACTAATGGAGAGCTTACCTCTTAATAGAATCACTAAGAGATAAACAAACATACCCTTAGGGGCTGTTTACCATACACTTAATGGGTAAGTGCCTACTACAGGAGTTACCATCCTCACTTACCTTATCCATTAAGATTACCAGCCAACAAAACGAACTTTTTTTGGGGTAAATGTCTCATTCTCTATAAGCGCTATATGAGTATGAGTTTCCATCCTCACTTATCAAGTAAGACTTTTGTCCTCCATGAGGTAATTGACTTGGTAAACACTCAGGGGTGTTTAGATTACGTTTGAAAACAACTTATTAACTTATTTCATTGTGGAAAAGCAACTGCTTTGAAGTGTTTGGACGAGGTGCTTATGGCTTCTCAAAAAGCCGATAAGTCATTTTTTGAAAAAGGCAAATCATTATCTTTTTGGAAAAAGGAGATAAGCTAATAAGTGCTTATCATCAAACACAATCCCAAACACCCCTTATTGTATAAGCATTTGATAAACAGCACCTTACTATTGTTTTCTAAATTTGATAGACAAAACTCGAACGAGACCGTTTCAGTTAAAAGTCCTTTGATTTATAGACCGAAAATGCAAACGGAATAAGTTATCGGGTTAAGACCGGCTATTAGGAGATAGTGGAGGGATATGCTTTGCAATTTACTCAAACACTAATCCGGCCTTCTTCTTAACTTCTTTTAGTCGCCAGTTTGGGCACCATTTCCTCTCAACCTCATCAATTTCCAGTGAAACTAAACAAAGAAGGTGCGTAAAACCCTAATTTGATCTTGATTTCTCTTGAACTTAGATTCACTTGTTTGTATTCGTATTGGTTTTTGATCTGATTTCTTTGCAAATGTAAGTTATCGATTGGAATCTGGAAGGTAACGACGTGGATTTTGTTGTTTGATTAGGGATTGAGATTTCAGATCAATCTTAGATGGCGAGTTCGATAGACACTGCAGGAGAACCGATTCCGACATCGGCGGTGCTAATGTCGGCATCGAAGCACATAGCGACCAGATGCAGAGGTGAAAATGTGGCATTTCTCAAGTGCAAGAAGGAGGACCCTAACCCTGAGAAATGCCTCGATAAAGGCAGAAAAGTGACTCTCTGTGTGTTGTCCTTGTAAGTGTTGATCTTTTCATCTTTCTGTTTGGCTGTTCTTTGGTGAAATTTGATTATAGTTTTTAAATTTATGGATACTTGCTTCTTGCATTTTACTGTTAGACATAGAGTCCTCTTACTTCGCTCTAGTGAAGCAGTACATGCTAATTATTTAAGTTCCTTAGGGCCTGTTTGTTAGTAGCTCGATGAGCTTAATGAGACTCACAGCTTATTCAGTGAGTTATACATGATTGTTTGGTAGTGACTCAATGGTATAGGAAGTGGCTTATCCAGTAAGATTTTAGGGGGGAGCTTTATGCAGAAAGCCAAGTTTTTCTGAAGCTGTCACTCCGGATTTAAAAAACACGATTCTTCCATATATGAAAAAGCTCTTCCCAACAAAAACTTTTCCGATCAATACAGACAGATTAATCCACATGGACTGACAGACAACTTTATTTGTACAGGAGTTAATGGAAAATCAACCAACAGCTCCTTAGCTTTCCATTCTTGCTCTAACAGTCCTTTGTCTCATCTCTAGCTTTGGATGTTTGCTATTTTGTTGGGCTTTAAGCAATAATCAATGCACATCCATTTGCATATGCATGTATATGCTTAAAGGAAACACTAAAGCCTCAACTCTTAGCTTATCATATGCTGCCTGTTCTATACACAATAGACTCGGGGTGGGTCTTTCACGCGACAAAACCAACTTTTCTAAAAGCTCACTTAATTTGATTTACGAATCATGAATCATGAATCACAAGTCAAGACTAGTCAGTTATAGCCGAAGACTTGTGGAGCCGGTTCCTAGGTCATGTAATGAAGTGCAATTGAAGTGCAGTGCTTGTATAGTTGTATGTACCTGCTTTTTTTCAGCTGGGCCAATTCATCTGTTCCTTCAAGTCTAATTATATATTTGAGCTGTAAGGCTGTTCTTTGGGGAGTTCAGCCATAATGACACTAGTCCAACATGCACAATTGTTTTTCATCAGTTTTGTCCAAATAACTGCATTAGTAGCCCTTATTTGAGATCTGCGAGGTGGTTTTTATGATTTATATACGCATGGAGGATCAGGGACTTCAGGATTAGAGGTGAAATTGAATATATTTATAGTCCTTATTTTTCTTCTGGCTCCATATATTCACAAACTTTGCAGTTTTTCTGGCACAAAACGTTTTGGTGATCTTTTCAACTGGCAACAACTACTCACAACAATTGATGTGGTTTCATATTAGAAAATGAAGTCATTTTTATGAAGATAAACACTTTACAATGATAGTGGAATTCTGTAAGTTGTTTGCAAACCCAAAACAATTTTAATGCAATTTATTTGACTCCCATACATTAATGTAATGCGGTCACCAGCTAAGCTCCTGAGCTTTTCGGTGTTGTTGCGATGGAAGAGCAGCAACTAGAACTGTAGGTAGGCCTTTAGATGAGTACTTGCTTATATTACTGTGGGAGTTATGGTGTTTATCTCATATTTATTTGCCCCCTTAAAATATTAAAATTTTGATTTATCAATTCCTTCCATGAACATCATGTCATTGCCTGGAAGTCCACGAATTCCATAAGCACGAGAAGCAGTTAGTGATGATGTTCTATAGGAGTTACTGTCTCATGGTCACTAAATTGAAAATTTTCATGTATGTTGCCCCCATCATCTATATGGATGCATCTTGATATAGGAAAGGGATCACAATTTCACGTGCTGCCTAGAATTCCAAATGTATGTTTGTAATGGTGTAGCATTCTCGATGATTCGTCAAGATAGAATACTTCCATGGGAATATCTTCTAACAAGACCAGAGCATGATTTTTCTTGTTTATAAAGTGCGTTCAGCTGTCATGTTGTGTCTTGAGATTCAATGCCTAGTTGGAACAATTACAGCGGTCTCACATTCTTGATAGTAGCATCATAACATTTTTGTCAGATTCTTGGTAGTATTTTCACAGAGTACCTTGTCCACAGGGTCACAGTGTGAAGTTCTGTTTTGTATATTAGTCTATCATATATTCATCATCATATACTAGTTTCCGTGCTTATTTTTCCCATAGGTATCATTGATTCCTAAGTCATAAAAACAAGGTGGTTCATAATCTTTATTTTAATTCTCTTCACTTTTTTTCTCTGTTTGAGGTTGGTTCACTTATAGAATTCCTTCTCTATTGTAGTTGACTTCTTCAGTGTCATTGTCTCATTGACCGCTATATGATGTGGATATGTAATCATCAATTCTGTGGAAATGTTGTTAATAGCATGAGTTTGTATCCAAAAATCTCTTTATTGCGTGCTTTTCTCACACCAATTTGGTTGTCATAGTTGCAAACTGCAAAGGATGATTCTGAAAGGTTCAAAAAAAGTATATTGTTACTGAACTGCGGTTATCTGTCAACATGAAGATTCCTAATCAAGATGACTTATGTGTGATTGTCTTCCTTTTTATGCTGTTAGCAACTTAAATACGCCAAATGTTGTGAATTCATCAGAAATGCTAGTCAAGTACACTGCTAGATAATGCCAAATTGTAGATTGACAATTGGTGCTTAGTAATTGATTGATTTCGTTTTTTACTTCTAGAGGTATGTTCGGACATGGTCCAATATCTTTGTGTGTGCAATATAAACAAGACGTTCTTTCATTTTTTCACTCCCTCTTTAATAACTTCGCTACAGAAGTTGCATTGGATGTATTTGTATCCATTTTTTCTGCTCGCTCTTGACTTCAATTTCAACACCATACTTCCACGAAGGATCCTTTCGTGATATTGTGTTTAGGTCTGGTGTTGGCCATCTTTTCGACTCAACTACTTAACAAGGCAAACACCACAAAACACACACACCAACTTTGTATGTATATACAATTTTATATACTAACTAAAGTCTGGACTAGGCTGGACATATTTTACAAACTGGACAAACTACATGTTGGACAGAATAAACAAAATATACATAAAAACTACAAATACACAATATACATAGATTATACAATATATATGTATACATACAAAGTACAACACTGAAGTTCAATAGCGGTAGGTACAACACAACAGGAGGGAGTTGTGTGAGAAACTTTAGTAGGGAGGACGTTTCACTGGAGAAGATCATAAGAACAACTAGTCTTTTTGACTTCAAATAAGAAAGGTACAACAATAAACAGAGGAACCCAGGCCAGGCCCAACTATGGCTACTAAGGTCTATGCATCTTCCATGGTTTGAGAGGTGCTGTCTCAAGAGCGTTTTGGGTTGCTTCGCCTTAGGCATACATTTTAACCGAAATTTAAAACCATGTTTGCTACAAGGATGGAGAAAATAAATCGTTCATTACACTAAATATGAGCTATACCAAATTTTGTTGCATTTTGATGCATTTTGCTCTTTTTAATATGCACCTTGCTTCACTATGTTTGCTTTGCCTAAACTCCATGGTGCTCATATTGCCTTGAACAAATATCACATCTACCAAACGAGTCTATGCTTAACAGTGGACTTCTTAGTGAAAGAATCACTAGGTGAAGGTTACAACAAGGACGTCATGAATCAGGTGGGGGAGAATGTCATAGCTGGCACTCTTCAAGTACGAGTTCCTAATGCAATTGTCATGTAGATGGTTTATAATGTTTAAGGGATAAATATGATCTAGTATTCTCCATAGTTCTGTACGACATTTTTTGTCTCTTATGGAGTGGAACCTTCTTGATGCTTGTCATACTCTTAAGAGTATGATGTAAAACCTAGAAGGTTCTTGGGTTTGAGAAGGATCTTTTTGCTAGCATACTTAGAGCATTGAAGCCTTTTAAAGTGGCATTGGCCTTTTTTCACTTGTAGCATCCAAGTGACTAGAGAAGCAAATAAAGAGTAAATATTAGAAAGCATGCTGTCTTGTATTCTTTTGTTATTCTTAACTTGCTATCTAGCGTTTCCTGTATGGGTTGACATTGTTGAACTAAGATGGTATTGATGCTAAGGCCACATGGAGCTTGGGATAAGGCTATTAGAGTAAAACGGTGATACAATGTTTGTATCCACTTGATGTTCATAAACGAACCAACCCACTCTTATCAAAAGGTTTTTAAACAAAGAAAAGTCGGCATATGAAAATTTTGAACTGGACATGGTCCACCTTGCAAGAAAGATTTTCTGCCAAGCACCAAAACTACTCAAAGTATAAGAATATGGCAAACCAAGGATATATGTTTGGATCCTAAGCTAACAATCTAAGGAGTTAAAAGTTAAATGGTTGGAGAAAATTCTGCTTGGACCGGCAATAAACCCTATGATAGATAATTAACAATCCATCTTCAGTTATGGTGAATTCTATAGCTTTCTCAATGCCATGCAACTAATGATGTTTTCTATCTGTTAGTTGTGTCCCTAAGTATTGGTTTCTAATGGTTCCATAATTAGCAGCTTTTGTCTTGAATTCAATCAATGGTGGACCAAAAAAATTATTTATATATTACTTAATGCAGCAAACGAGTCTGCTCATTACTGAATGGCAGATTTTTGATAATTCCTGATGGTTTCTGTCTCGGATTTTCTAATCCTCTTGGTTTCCATCTGACCTTTTTTAATCCTCCTTGGGCATTACGGTAACCTGCGGCTAACCTTCAAAGTCATAACATGGCCATGCAAGTTGAGATTGAGAACCTCATGAAAATTGTGGTGATTTTTAGGACCTATAGATTACATAAATTGAAGCAGACCCAACAAACCACTCCATAAAATTATAGCAACTCTTGATGCCATCTGATAGAACTTGCCCTTCATCTTCAATGGGACATTTTGATTAAACAACCCCCCTTAAAGTCATCATGAGTTGTTCCATTTTTCTATCATCCTATGCCTAACATCCTCATCAATTCTGTTTTTCTGTACCCATCACTCATCCTATGCCCAACATTGTCATGGAACTCTCCCTAGGAAGCATGGGAACAGTAAATTAACAAACTTTACTTATTATTACAAATGGGAAAAGGGTCTAGCAATCAAAATCCAAATAAAACAGATAATTTCGTGAAGAAAAATTATTCATCATCATACTCGCAAATAATTTCATCCATCACTATCATTATTAGGAAAATATAGATTTTAAATTGGTTCTTCATGTAAAAAAGTTTGAAGGAAAGAAAATACAGGTGTATCGGATGGGTCCAAATTATTTAGGTAATTGTTAAAATGTCGGTTTGAAGTCTGACAATTAGTGTCTGTGTGTGTGTGTGTGTTTTATAATGTTATGTTAGGCCTACAAAGGTTTGCATATCTTTTGAAGAAGATTAAAAATAAAAGGCCTAAAGAGACGTTAAGCAAAATAAGAAGACGAATGCTTTAATCACAATTCCTCACTTTGTGCCATGGCAATGCCATAGTGCATATGCTTAGAGCACTTGTCTTTCTCCTCTTGTCTCATCACACCCTTCCCTTTGTTTAGCTGGTCAGAGGTGCAACTAGTTTATCAAATAATTTGTAGATCGGTTTTTGAACTTAAAGTTTTTTACACAAGTTGAAAAGAAATGAGTAGAGAATTTCTAAGTAAAACTTGGTTTCCATGCAGGCTGAAAGATCTTCATCAGAAGTGCACAAAAGAGATGGATGCTTATGCTGGCTGCATGTACTACAATACCGATGAATTTGAATTATGCCGCAAAGAGCAGAAGGAGTTCGAGAAAGCTTGCCCTTTAAATTGACAGGGAAGAAAATTCTTATATTTCCTATTGCTCGTAATAATTCCGGCTAGTTTGCCAAAGGAATCTGTTTTTTTAGGTCAACTCATGAGATGTTATTTGCAACCAATGTTTGTCATATAAGATCTGCAGTTCTTCACAAGTTTTCAGTTGATTTCATTTTTCTTCTTCTGTTGTAACCATTGCACTTGATTTTGGCCCTCAATGGAACAAATATCTACAAAGTTTTTCAATTAGAGTATTAGTATTTTGTAGGGTTTTACAAGTAGAATATCTGTGGGTGTGTTATGACAGACGAGTAAAGAGTGAGGATGTGGTTTGAAAGAATTGGGAAGGTTTTAGGAGTTCATTTGATATGGGTAGTTTAGTAATTTACCAATTAATTTTAATTTTGTTCCACCTATCTCAGTTAGAGAAAAGAAATTGTGTTTATGGGTAGTTTAGTAATTTACCAATTGATTTTAATTTTGTTCCACCTATCTCAGTTGGAGAAGAGAAATTGTGTTTTTGTTTCGTTTAGTTACGTCTTGTCTGAGTCTAATGTTGCATCAAGTGTTGGACAACAAGTTTATTAATTTAGAGTGAATTACATATTTGGTCCTCGTGGTTTGGTGGTTTTAATACTCTAGGTCACTAAAATGAAATATCTATGGTTGGGATCCGCGTAGTTTACATTTTATAACATGTTGGGTCCTTAAAACTAACGTTGTCTAAAAAATGTGGTTAATGCATTAATTTAGAATGGTATTTTAGTTGTTTCATTTATTTTTTAATTTTAATTATAAACACAGGGACTAAAAGTGTAATTCTCTCCTCCCAATAGTGGTGCTACTGCTATACATCCCCCCTACCTTCACCACCACCACCACCATCATCACCACTACTACCACCACCACCAGTTGCTATCACCACCACTACTAGCC
>LUCG01116902.1:0-10414 GCA_001633085.1 Carthamus tinctorius
TTCCTTTTCTATTTCCGCAACAATCTTGTAAATTCGTATTTACTTAATACAAAGAATTTAAAACTGAATATTGTGTCAAATTGTATTCAACCCCCCCCCCTTTCTACAATTCCTTACTACTTGAAGGCCTCCCTTTGGGACAAACAAGGCGTACCTTTGTTTAACTGTCACTTGAGTCATCCCCGACTTGTTTTCCTATTGAACCTAGACCATGGGATCTCCAATCATTCTAGGTTAGGTTTTCTTCGAGGAGAACTCATTGTGTTGGCTTTAAGCTCATTCCCCTTGATACATATGAGACTTGCTCTCTACTTAGACCTTTTGTCAAAGGATCTGCAATGGGGTATATGAGGTGAAAGGGCGCTTGTTCTTTCAATGAATGAGTCTTTGTGAGAGGCCTTATTTAGACGTGTGGCTTCCCGGATTTCTAATGGATTAGAAGATGAAAGAGGTTTCTATTTCTGGTTGGTTGGGGTTGGGTTCAAGGTGTGTGCCTCTGTTTCAATGATTTGAGCTACTTGACTAGTAAATTAGATAATATTTTTACAATGGGGCAAGTTTCGTTGTGTGCCAATTGTGGCATCTTCTCTTCTAATTCGCACCTGTATTTGTTTATTTACTAGAGGCTCTGCACTTGCAACCTTTGGTTCTTCTATGACCATCTTTCGAAGTTTTTGCCTAAGCTTCTTCTTCTGGGCTACCTCTATAGGTCTACTTATAGTCTCTCTTTCTTCTCATTCTAGTTATCCTCCAGACATCCTCTTTTCATTACCTATCTCTTTTTCTACAAGTGGTTCTTCTAGAATTTGTCTTTCTTAAGCATCACCCTCTGGAGCACCCCCCCCCCCTTCTTAAGTAACATCCTTTATAACTATGAGTTTTTACTTCCTATAAAGTCTTTAGGGAGTGTTTCTACCACAGGTTAAGTCTTATGCATGTGGGGATGCAGGCCTTGGTTCTTAAGTCCCGATACCACGTATGTACCTCCTCTTCAAAGTCTTGTCGCCTATGTAGCCTATGAAGCGCTATTGTAGTGGTCTGGCTACAGGGTAATCTTCTTTCTGGGTGGGCTTTGTGAGTCTTTATTTCATACACTTTTACATGGATGTCATCTAAAGGAATTTCCATAGCCACAACGGCATCCTTTAGAAGGACAAACAAAAATCTTGGGAAAAGTAGGAAGATTAGTGGTTTGTCCTTTTCTCGAAGCTCCCTTTTTTTGCTGACTGTAGATAGTATTTCAAGAAAGATCATTCTGTCATAGTCCAAGGGAAGATCAAAGTACATTCCATACAAGATGGAAAGTAAATTGCATGTCCCCATATCCTGGCTGCAAACCTTGCAGGTAAGGGTATGGTTTAGAATGTTGAATAAGACATTCCACATTAGCGTAGGTGTCGCTTTTAAATCATATGGTCTTCTCAAGTCAATGTTGTATCCAATAAACTTCAAGAATTCAATCATTTCAAAATCGATTGGTACAGGCGTGTAGTTCCCAATCCTTAGTTCTTTTTACGTAGGAGTTTGAAAAACGAAAGAAATCATAGACCTATTTATCCCTAGTTCAACTAAGTTATCATTGTGTTTGATATACCTTATAATCGATCGTCTTTCACTCACTAACCTTTAACTTTTCCAGAATTGTTGTATATATTTCTCAGGTACATCGTCCACCAACATTGTTAGGGTCGGTCAAAATGGGTGGTTAAAAAGCAAGTTCAAAAGGGATTCGTACTCAGCCGCATACCCTTTTGGGTCCAGGTTCACGAAATGATTATTAGGCTTCAGTGGTAGGGGTTTGAAGGTTTTACTTGTCTTTTTAGAGGATTTGAAATGCTAGCAGTGGCCATTTCGATGTTGCTGGAGTCATGGGAGTCAGAGTGGTTTCCTTTCTCATCGTTTTGAGGGGTGAGCTCGTTGATTCGTTGAGTTTCATCATGAGAGGCCATTGAAGCAGGAGTTGGAGGTTTTCTTTGAGAGAGAAAGCTTGTAAAAGAAGAACAGTCTGAGAGCGTAAAGATTGAAATAGGTTGTAAAGCGGATTTTATATCGGATTTGAAGTTCGTACTCAAGTGTGTGTGGCTTCCCCAAAAGACTTTTGGTGACACTCTCCATAGAAAATTGATATGTGCCCCTGATGGTTCTAAAATCAGGTGTCGTGAGCGTACATCACAAAGCATGTATGTAGGGAGTATAAGAGTAACAGTATTTTCACCAAGCAAAATAACCGACATCTCAACTTAGAGCAATTAACACACAAGTGTAGGTTTGACCAGAAGAGTCTTTGTACGAACAAATCCTTTGAATGTTGAGATTTTTTCCACCTATAAAATGATTACACCTTTTACCAAAATAGTTATAAAACCCTTGATAATATTCAAGAAAGAAGAGACCCGAAGATCTTCAATTTATGACCCAGAGGCTCTGTACCATGGTGTGGAGACCCTGAAGACATAAATATCAATATTTAGGTCTTAATCAAAGAGTTTTGGACCATACAAGGTTTGTTCTGAATGAGAAGATATTTCATACCATAGAAGTGAGATTTGAGACTCTGGAAGTCATATAGAGTTCTGGGACATTGATTCTTAGTAACTAAAAGATGTAGAAACTATGTATACTCATTCAGAGACTCATCTCTTTAGAAAATTTTGGCTCCCCCTTAAATGCTAGATGGTTCTTCTCCCCCTTGGACCATGCTTGGATCAATCAAACGTAAGAATTGTATACGTCAGGGTGCAAGAGATTCTATACACGGGTGTAGAGGCTTTGTACATGGGTGTAGAGGCTATGTACGTGGTACAGAAGCTCTATATGACAAATAATGGATAAAGTAAAGATGCTCAAAAATTAACATGCTAAAAGAAAATTATCAATTTCTTGGTCTTTAGATGCTCTGACACCAATTGTAGGTTCCAGAATTCCAATCAATTTACACAAAAAGATATAGAGTATGAATTGCGGAAGGTAAATTACCAATCTCTTTCTCGTAGGCCTCTAGGTGCCATATACATCATGAAGTGACCATGATTCTAAACCTTGGTTAGCTTTGGAAGATATTGTTAGGAATGGCCATGATGAGGAGCCTTTTAGCTTTATGGGCCACTTCACCATGCAGTTGCAAGAACTCTTGATATAGTAACCGTAGGAACATACGGACCATTTTGCACACCTTTGTAGAGTCCTATGCTAATTCCCATCAAATAAGTTGATTATTCGAATCTTCCATTGAGAGTATTCGTCTTTCATAGAGTAGGAGGCTTCATTTGGGATCTAACCGTATAAGTTACATTCCATGTGTTTGCCATAACAGAAAATAGGGGTTTGGTCAAATGATCAATTTAAGATGAAGAACTTTGACGATTTGATGCTAATTGATGCTCAAACCTGATTTGAGTGAGATTTATGAAGCTGTAAATACTAGATCTCTGACAAGTCCCTTATAGTTCTCAATATTAAGAAATTGTCACAATACTTTTAAAAACATGGTATCAATGAAATGTGTAGTAAATCTAGCACTAGTCTAAAATCGTTGGAAGGAATATTATCGCAGACGATCGTTTGATTTGAAAATTTAAATCGATTCACTCTGATCCCAATTAAAGTTCTAGAATTCCATTCAATTTACACAAAAAGATAGAGAGCATCTTCATTATATTTCAGAATGCGCTTAAACTAAGAACACACATAGAATGTGTGAAAATCTATTAGAAAAATAAATCTCATAAATCTCACTTTTGGATTGTAAAAGCATAACAAACTATACAGTGAAATCTTCTATAAATAGCAAAGAATCTTCTAAAGTCAAGGATCTAGACAATGGAGGGCTTCCATGTTTAAAGTGCAATAACCGTTTGCAGGACCCAGTATGAACTTGAATCCTGCAAGTATGTGGTCCATGTTTACCAAACAGTAAGATGAGTGCGCAGCAGATAAAGAAAAAAAGGATTATTTTATTCATCAATGTCGGTAATGATTACATGGAGGGGATAGGGTATAAAGAACAACACACATTTACAATGAAAATGATTCTCATGTGAAAGGATTTCACACAGTCAGTGTGTGTTTTCCTTATTCTCTCTATCTATCCTTGCAGCTCTAAGAAACCCTAACACTTTAAATAGTGTACAGATTAGGTTTCCGCCGGAGTTATTTTCTAAATCCGTATTTCTCACTTATAAGCCCAAATAACTTACATATAAAACTTTTACATATAAATTGGAGGCTAATTCTGTTGGGAATTGATGGGTATAACAAATATGCACAGCGGAAAATAAAACCATAATTCCCAAACTCAAGATCCATCCAAAATCTAACAGACACAATAAAGAGGGTTTTATCGATATACCTTTGGTAGTCAGAAAAAACGTGTTTCCGGAAAGCTTGTGGGGAGTACACCGCTACTGCACCACCTCGAGACTCGCTGCTAGACCGCCTAGGATTACTCAAATCTCAAACCCGACTGGTTTGAGATGTATGTATGTATCGATGGAGAGAGAGAGAGAGAGAGAACAGGTTTAAAGGGTTTTTCTCTGGGTTTCTTTTCTGATAAGAAAAACTACTAATGAATTTTGATTAAGGATTACCATATTTATATACTTAAATATGGTAATACCCAATAAATAAAAAGCCCTTTTAATTATAAAGCCCGTTATACCTTTTAATTAAACTGAAAACCCTTTTATTTAATTAATAAACTATTAATTAAATATAACCCTCTTAACTAATTAATTAACTAACTATTAATTAATTTTACCCATAAATAATTAAACTAATTATTTATCTAATAAACAATAAATAAACTATTTATTATTTATTTCTCTCTAATAATTAATTGAACTAATTAAGTATTTCTCCACACACTTAGTAAATCCAATTGATCTCTATTCGGGTGTGTAGCAGTGTGACCCACTAGTGTCTTATAACATTGGACATGGTAAACCCTGTTACTGTCTTGCACATAATCCCTTCAAATTCATACAAACATTCTCCCCTAAAGTTCTGTAGGTGAGTTCTTCTTGTTCTTCTATCCTCTTAAACTTTTCTAGTACTCTTACCCTTCTGATCTTCAGCTAACTTTAGAGCTCCCCTGGATTGTAGCTCATATCCTTGAAAGTCTTAAACACTTATGTTCAGCTCTTATGTACAACCTTGTCATAACCTTTGACCAACAACATGTCAGACAAATGCATCTTCTCAGAGCAGGTGGATAGAAGTTCTGTTTGGAGCTTCTTCTTTGAGCGTAGAGGGTTTGATATAATGTCAATGTGAAGGGTAGTTGAGGAAGTACCTTCCGATTAAAAGGGGTAAGGAGAACATTAGAGTGTTCGCGAGCCATCTTCATGTGAAAGACAGACTAAGATGTTTGAACGCATATGTATTAGAGGGGGTTGGACTACTACTCCAGACTCTCAAATAAGCATTCACAGAGGATATATCTTTCTGAAAAGATGTGCATAGCCTAGCTTAAGGTGTGAACTCAGAACACTAGAGCAAAGATATATGCTCTTAGCATCATAGCAGCATACGGGTGAACAAAGTGTTCTGGGGTTGGGCTCTGGGTTTGAATCCCCAATGACCTCAAAATCAATAACCTCCGGTTTTCTCACCGATTCTGAGATGGAGATCTTTGGCCAGTCGACACTTTATGAAGATCATCTAGCTCACTTGATTTATTTTGCTTAGATGAGCTGAGTCTTCTCTGGTTCTTTTTCCCTTTGTTGCTTGACTTTGATCATAGCCTCTGAGTCTTTTGACCTCTAAGTCTGAATTTGAACTAAGATCCTCTGATATTCTTTTAGAAGGAAAAGGTATTCTACTCTATGTTCTTCATCCAAGCAATCGCCAAGAGCACTATGTTGGATGATCAGACTGTCTGGTCTATTGCCCTGATTTGTCAAGTATCATCTGATCAATCTGATAACGGCTGCTCTGGTCTTCAATGGTCCTCTAGAGTGTGTCAATATTATCAAGGGAAAGAGCATGGCATGTTCCCTGTTCAGTCATATATGGTTCAAAATTTCTTCTGATTTGTCGGTCTGTGTGGTCTGAAGTGATCTGCCTCTGAGTCTGATAGTCTGAGAAGTTTGAGGATTGAAGGAGTGTCAGAACTCTAGAGAAACAAAGTCCACTTCTGATTTTCCACTCAAAGGTGAAGTTCTGGACTTGTTTCCTTTTTGTTGTTCCAAAGCTCCTAATGGCCACTTGTTCGTCAATCGGTTCGGTGAACCTGATTTCCTGAATTATCTCAGATCAGATAGGATTGGCATGGTGCTTCAGAGGTGTCTGGTCTCGTTCTACGAATGTTGATTGGAGCTCAATCTGTAGGTCGTCTTAAGACTGTTTGACTCTATCCTCTTAGCGTATCTGATCTAAGTTCTTTCTTCAGCTATTCTACAAGAACATATCTTCTCAACATCCTTTGGAACTGCAACATGGATCCTATGGTTTTTTACTTCCAGTTGTCTTCAAAAACCCTTGGATTCGAAGCCATCGCTGGATGTGTTTATCACGACATGATCTGGGAGACTGACAACATAGTTCCCTAGTCGGAGACAAACAATCATCAACGGAGATCATCTTCTGAGTAGACTCATACACTCAATGACGAGGCAAAAGACTTTTGAGATGAAGTTTAGACCACATGACAACTAGATCGGTTCTCACATAATGATTTGTCATATTTATGACACCAGAAATGTCTCTTACTGGTATCTGTCTGAGATCAGTAGCCATGGTACAAAGTAAAGAAGACGAAAGCAATCTATACAACAGGATCAGAGATCGACTACCGAGACACTTTTTGACCAAGTGACAGAGAAAGGGAAATTGGGGTGAACGATTTAGTTTAGGAGTAATGTCAGGAACAACTGATACATCACATTCGTTTAGTATATGTCCTGAAATCAGCCATTTTATACCCTGATGAAAGAAACCCATCAAGATCTACGGATTAGAATGAGATATTTCTCACAGGCGCTAAAAATAAACGTCTGGAGTGAAGATCTTGATTTTGAGAAGAGTCGACTAAAATGACATTTCAAGCAACATTTCAGCTTATTTGAGAAGAAACTAGAAACCAAAAAACATAAAGATATGAACAAATCACAAAAATATAGGAGTTGAGTTCATGTGATTCGTCTACCTGCGAATGTTGCACAAATTGATCGAACTAAAGAGGGTTTTCTTCACGAGGAAGAAGTATTTCTTCATGAGGCTCTGATGCCAATTGTAAGATCCAGTAAGAACTTGAATCCAGCAAACATTCACAGGTGGTCCATGTTTACCAAACAGTAAGATGAATACGCAGTAGATAAAGCAAAAAATTATTTTATTCATCATTATCGGCAATGATTACATAGAGGGAATGGGGTATAAAGAACAACACACATTTACAATGAAAACGACTCTCGTGTGAAAGGATTTCACACAGTCATTGTGTTTTTCTTGTTCTCTCCCTATATCCTTGCGGCTCTAAGAAACCCTAACACTTTAAATAGTGTACAAATTAGGTTTCTGTCCAAGTTATTACCTAAATCCCTATTTGTCACTTATAAGCCTAAATTGCTTACATATAAAACTTTTACATATAAATTGAAGGCTAATTCATAATAACATCGTCTATGTTGATGTGGAAAGTTCTGATGGAAGATGATACTTAAAGATGTTGGAGGCAACAGTTAGCAGATGTTTGGGGATGGACCAGAGCTAGAGTCAGGCTCTGGTTCTGTGAATAAGTACACTTCTGACTCTAAGGCATCTCTGGTCACGGCTCTGGTTCGGTGTACTATCCAACGGGGTAACTACTTTCTATAGAGTTGCTTATGTTGAAGGGCTTAAACACAATCTTCTTAGGATCAGTCAACTTTGTGATAGACTTATTAGTGCATTTCACCAAGAAAGGTTGCAAAGTTAAAGACAAGAGTGCCAATATTGTCTTGAAAGTAAATCGAATGGTGGATGTCTATGTCACCAACATGGATTTTTCAAACACTGAGAATATCTGCTTTATCTGAAAGGCCTCTTCAGATATCAGTTTTTTATGGTACAAATGTCTCTCCTATCTCAACTTCAAAACACTGAAAAACTTGTCAAAAGATGCACTAGTTTTTTTTTTGGAAGGGTATCCTAGGCTATGCCTAGACTAATCCCGGCAATTTATGACTGTATACCCTGATAACTCAGTGGCCACAATTGTTGCGTACAGCTGGATTCAAACCCGGGGCAGATGGGATATTCCACCACATCCCCCAAGGCCTCAACTAGTACGTCACAACCCTTTTAGTTAAGATGCACTAGTTACTGGCTTACCTGAACATGCCTTTGCAAAGGAATCTCCTTGCTCAGCGTGTGAGAACGGCAAGTAAACTAGAGCAAGCTTCAAATCTATACAAGTGTCTTTAGTGAGTTCTCCTCTTTAGTCACTCCACGTGGATTATTTGGCCATGTCAATATTAACCCATGGATGGTTACTCAATTAACGATCCTATATCGAATAACTCCTCAACTAATCTTTCTAACTATGAAGATCGGATTTAGTATCGAATGGCATGATTACTAGTTAGGTCAGTTTTAGCATCCTTAATCTGATCCCATGTATCTAGCTAAGGATTCAAAAATCGCACCTACCTACTACATATATCCGATGATATACCGTAATCTATAATTGGTAAATTCGAGATATAGCCTATATTTCGGATTAATAGAAAATGGAAAGATTTTTCCATCTAAAAGTCTTATAACTATTTATATTGATCCAATAAAAGCCTTTAACAAAATCAAAGACTCGTCGAAATGAGGTCAAAATCGTCACCAAAGAAAATTGGTTTGTCATCTAGCTAAAAGAAGATCAGTACAAGTTAACATCAACTAGTAGTCTGAAAAATAGTACTACTAACAAGTCGAATCTTGAAGTACAAACATGGTGAGCTGGTTTATCCTACCTCGTTTTGGTTTGAGAACATGCACAACATGTCATCCTAAGCAAGTATAAAGCCACCACTAATTGGTACTTTGTTTGCTTTAATAGGTCTTACCTTCTTAGTTTTTGCAACAAATTCATAATGCTTGTTTTATACAAAAATATAGAAAAAGAATTAACAAATGAAAATCTTATATGTTTGTATTCAACCCCCCCCCCCAACTCATATACAAACACTTCTTATGCAACTCATCACTTTGCAGGATTAAGACTTCCATTTCAAAACTGAAGTTGTGAGATCTTTAGAGATGAATAGTATTTGTAATATCACTTCTCGTGATGATCATATCGTTAATGTAAAGCAAAAGGAGAAAAGTACTTATCATTGTAGTGTGCATGAAGAGATTAGAGTGATAACTTGGTGAGAATCTATATAAAGAGATAATGATACTAAAGTTGTTGAATCGGGCACGAATAGTTTGCTTGACTCTGTGAGATTAATCCAAATCATGCTTTCGAAGCTTCAAGAGCCAAATACGAAGTTTAGGATTAATCTATGTAAATAGTGTGTGTGTGTGTGTGTATATATATATATATATGTNGCTTCATGAAACAACACACCATTAGCGAACCATTGCGATGGTTCGATGGCAACCTTTCGGTGTCTATAAATATGTAACAATTATACAGTTTTCAATTTGTGACTTTCTCAAAGAAATATCAATAAAAACTTTGGTTCTTTCATACATCGATCCAACAATTGGTATCAAAGCCTTGTTTAATGAAACCAAGGTCCTCATCATCTACCGAGGAAGTCACCAACAAATCGGTGCCAGAGGTTCAACAGAAGAAAACCGCAGAAATGGTGTTGATTGAATCAGCGGGGGATACCCAGAGCGACCAAAAAAAAACCCAAAAAAGAAACCGCCGAAACCGGAACCGTCGATTCGAATCAGAAGGAACCACCGTCAAAAGTTTCATACGGGGTTCGATTGGAATCAGAGGGAGATACTCAGGGCGGCCGAAATCCAGAAGAAAATCTACCACCATCTGGCACCATACCGAAAAAAGGGCGTACCTTAACCGGAACCGGAGAAGACAACCGGAAAAATCAAACGGTCAGAAAGACCGTCAATCGAAGACACGAAGGGTGCGAGCATCACTTCAAGAACAACCAATCGAGAACCGTTGTTCAAGCGTCAACCGGAAAACTATAACGGCGACCAAAAATACGACAGGGAAACCGCCAATTGAAGAGAAAATCAGAGGGGATGCGACTTTTGGTCTAGAGTAACCGCCACCAAGAAGAAACGGCACAAAGGTGTACGCCTCTTCTCTTACTTTTCCCATTATTATTATAATAAAACCTAGCCTCCCTAATTAAAGATTTTAATAAATTGAAATTTTGGATTTATATTTAAAAAAAACGTCTTTAATAAAGAGATTTTATTAATAATTAAAAAACGTTTTTTCTAAAAAGGGATAAATTTTGTA
>LUCG01116932.1:0-16195 GCA_001633085.1 Carthamus tinctorius
ATATTATATATATATATATATGTGTGTGTGTGTGCGCGCGTGTGTGTGTGTGTGTGCGTGCGTGTGTTAGATTTAATTTCGTAATAGGTCTTTGAATTTATCTTTTTGGTTTTTGTAAAAACAAGAAAAAAATTAATAAGAAAAAGACAAAAATAAGGTAAACTGACCAACTTACCCTTAAGTTAACGAATAGTTTTTAACACCAATAGTGATAGGGACTGTTAGCTCCATTATTTGTATATGTAAAAGTATGGGGAAAATGCTTAGCATAAGATTGACAGAAGGATCGACCGCAGAGTACAAAGTGACAGAAGTCACAAGATCGTACAAGTTCAGAACGGCAGAGCGTCTGGGATACTTCACAGAGACTCTGTGCTATTTCTCTCTGTGGTTGATCACTTTACTAAGATTCAAGGGTTTGTTGCGCATCACATGCCAGGCACGTGCAGTTGGTTAAACCGACCTACTTTCAAGGTCTGTGATTGGTCCACGTGTAAAGGCATATCCAGAGCGGTTGAAGACTAGTATAAATACGTAGTTTTCCCTTGTAATCTTTACGCTTCCAGTTTTGTAATTGTCAATTTCAATGAATCAATTGAAAACTTTTGAAGCAATTCTCTTGTGGTTATCTTCTATATTTTCACTTTGTGTTCTTGATGTTCTAGGTGTTAATGTTTAAATCACATACTCTGTTTTAAGCTATAGTTTAGATTTCCGCTGCAATTAACTGTTCTTAGAGTTTATTTGAGTATAAGATCAATATCATCATTAGTATTAGAGTAAATTACATATTTGGTTCCTATGGTTTACTTATAATTGCACTATTGGTCCCTAATTTAAAATAATTACGGAAATGGTCCCTATGGTTTACATTATATTGAACTATTGGTCCCTATGGTTTACACTATATTGCANCAAATTTATTTCACATGAAGTTAGGATTTGGGGACCAATAGTGCAATATAATGTAAACCATAGGGACCAAATCCATAATTATTTTAAAATAGGGACTAATAGTGCAATTAAGTGTAAACCACAGGGACCAAATATGTAATTTACTCTTAGTATTAAGATCCAACAGGGACCCAGAGCGCAATGAAATGCAAACAATAGAAACAATTTTATTTTTCAAAAAAAAGGGCAAAAGGAAAGAAATAGCAATGTACTTTTCAAAATTTCTTTATTATAGCATTGTACTTTTAATTTTTTTTATTACAGCAATGTACTTTTGAATAACTTTTTTTATTAAGGCATTCTACTTTGAAATTTTGGCTACTGTTTAGAACTAAAAATGGATTTCTGGTGGCTAGACATAGAGAGGGACTTAAAAAAAGTTTAAACTAAGCAAGAAAACCAAAAAGAGATTTAATTCAAAAAGAAAAGGCTCTCTTGGTCTCATGAGCTATTATTTGATATGTATCTAAATTTAAAAATCAACCTCTTTTTTTTGAAAGGCGGAATATACACATATCCAACTAACCAACTTCTAAACAGCAGCCAACTCGAATTGGTGTAATAAGAAAAAGTAAAAGTAAAATGCTACAATAAAGAAATTTTGAAAAGTACATCGTTATTTCTTGCATTTTGTCCCAAAAAAATACCTATATCCAAATTTTGAGCACACCACAAAAACCGAAAAGTGTAATTTACTTTAAAGCTTTCTAAAAAACCTTTATCAAATAAACTTAAAAAGAAGTAAAGAATTACCATTCTAAATAATATTTAAGTTCAAAATAAAACCATGAATGGAATCTACAACTTGACAAGTGAGTGGTGGAGTCAAGAATCAAATAAATTTATACTTCATAATAAAGAAAAGGGTCTGAAATTGTTTATTTTCCTCTTAAAATTAAAATAATCAATCCACCCAATCAAACTAAATTTTATCTAAAGACAAAATATGAAACATAACATGTATACCAAACAATTTATTAGTTAATTAACATACTTGTTAAGTATTGATTATGTATATATAATATCTTTCATGATGAAGACAAAAACTTAAAAGAGATTTATGATAAGGACAGTTGATCGCAGATAACTCTAGTTTTAAAGCTTTAGTAAAGTTTAAAAATCAAAATTTTTTTAATGACCAAATAAAAAAAAAAAGCAAGATTTAATTTTCATTGGGTTGACGTTGGAAAATTGTGTTGACTGGGTGGAGTTTTGGGGACTTTTTTGGAGTGTTGAAATTGGCTTTTACCCACACACAAACCTTCAACATTGGCTGCTGTTGTGTGGTTCATCTCAAACCCCCATCAAAAGAAAGAAAGCATAGAATGATTGATAATACCTATGCTAACTTGCTTGCTTTTGTCTTCTTTTCACACACAAACAGTGGCACACCTTTTCTTGATCTTTTGAGTTTATGTTCTTGATTTCAGTTGCAGAATTCAACCAAATTCATCTGATCTCTTTTTCAACCCACTTAAAGGTAACTTCAAATTCATCAATTTTTTCTAGATGCAAAATTTGAATTTGAAGCAAACCCTTTTGATTTCTCTTGATTATAATTCATCTTTTTTCCAAGAAAGATGCCAAATTGACCATTCATTCTCTTTCTAGATGCCAAAAACTGGACCATTTAAAGGTATACCCATTTGATTTCTCTTCATTTCCTTCCATTCCCATGTTCTTTAACCAGTTGAAACGATATCAATTGGTTTCCAATTGAGCCCCTGTTCTTCGAAAGTACCAATTCAACCCAACCCCATTTGTGGCCGGTAAATCAGAATTTGGGGGAACATCAATTGGAGCTTGTGGATGTCGGTATTATTGTCTAATTTCTTTGTGAATTGTACGATATATGATTGCGATTTTGTAGTTTGATGAACAATTGTTGTTGATAAAGTGATAGGGATAGATAGATATATAGACGAGTTTGATTCTTATAAAATGTTGTCTGATAATAACCCATGTGGTTCGAAGCTGCTTCTAGCTTTGCCTGATGATACCTTTGCAGTTGTGACCCAATCTTTAATGCCGAAAGACGTCTTTAATCTCTCAGTTTGTTGCCGGAGTCTTTATGCTCTTGCAAGTTCCGATAAGGTTTGGCTAACACAATGCGAATTGCTCGGGGTTATCCCCCATCGAGACCTTATCGAGTGGCGAAAAGGGGTTAATTCGTACAAATCCCTTTGTAGGTTTCTCTTTCATGTTCAGCCGATCATCGGGATTTGGGTTCACCAAAATCCCGAACTTGGCAATGTAGTTTACGTCATGCCTGGTTTCATCTCGGTTGTCGGATGTCGAATCATCCCACAAGAACTCGGACCCTTAGGATTAGAAGAAGGCCCGATTTTGTGGTCACCCGTGTTTGAAATCATCGGTGATGTTGATGGATCCTCTGCTTTTATTCTTCATGGGCGGGAACGGGAAAACAATTATATGTATCCGGGTTCCATCAAGGGCGTAGATCGAAACTGCAATGTGTTATTGCTTGAGGTTGAACCCCGGCAACAAAGTAATGGTGGCAAATTGGTCCATAGTAAGAGTTTTGTTGGTAATTCGATGGAAAAGGAGTTTTCTAGAAAGATCTGTCCATCGGATCGTGGGGTTTCAAAGTCTGTAAGGGTTCATGGACAAAAGTCATCTGTGCCATTCAGTCGATTGGCGTTTGGTGACAGAAGGAAGTTGATTGAAATCGTTACCGGCCAAATCCGCGTTAAAGTGCCACAATTAGCAGACGGTTTATCTTTTCCCAGCTCGGAAACTGAGGATTTGAGTAAATTAAGCGAAAGGCGATCACGGGTTTTGCAAATGTATAAGCGTGATAACAATCCTGATGATTGGAAGGCCGATCATGGGTCGAGTATTGATTGTGATCCTACCCAATCGGATTTGGGCGAGATTAGAAGGTTTCTTGATAAAACAACTGGTTCTAGCCGTTCTCAAGTTCACAGAGACGTGTATCGAATGCAGTGTTCCAAAAAGAAATCGTTCGTTGGGTATTTTAGAGATAGTTTCAAACATATAATCGGGAAATCAATCTCTATCAATGGCAGCCTTGAACATTCGAAAAGCTCTTCAAGTAGCGAAAACAATAAGCATGCACAGTTTCAGGAGTTCTTGCGATCTGGGGACACAATTGGATTAACATTGCACGCTTCCACCGCCAGATTATCTTCTTATCGAGCATGGCCAAATATGCACGATAGCCGTTTCGCTCTTTACAAGTTGCCCAATCAGGAGCCGGGGGGTGGCCAAGAACACGCGGGCTTATGGGGCGGAACTTTTGGTTGGCCTCCCGGAAAACCATCTGCGGATAAACCAGGAAAAGCACTCTTCTTTCTTTTGCTTTCATACGAAGAATCTCAGGGCCAACGGCATCTAATTGGAACCAAAATCTTGGAAGGAACTCATTACGTATTGCACCCAAATGGATCGGCTATGTTTATAGTGAACACTGATGAGCCATCGGCTGAGCCATTCCCGTGGGATTGTGATGGAGACTCGAATGTGGTTAATTTAAAAGAGGCGTTCTCTGGGGAAGGTATTGCTAATGGATATGGGTTTAGATATCCGGGTTCTAAGCCTGGTTCGCTCTTTGTGTTTGAAGACGGTATGCTTGTTTTCATGTGGAAGGAGTCTAGAGCTGTGTTGACCTTGCAGAGGGTTAATTTGCAACATCTTTTGAGAAAAGGTGAAAGGGTACCTCCGCTTCCACCGATTGCCAACTTTTCGTATTTGACCAAGTCTTATTCGAATGTGTATGCTGGATTCTCGAATGGATCGAATCATGCATCTTCACCCAGGTATGCATTTTTCCCAATCTTATTGTTATATCTATTTCACTTTTTTGTACCGCAAGTCAGGGGTCTTCATGGAAACAAACTCCCTACCCCTTAGGGGAGAGTAAGGTCTAGTACATCTTACCCTCCCCAGACCCTACATCTGAGATTTACTGTGTCAAGTTTGGTTTAATTCATATTTCGTGCTTAATAGATTATGAAATACATGCTTTAGATGTGATTATACAGATGTGTGTTTTCATTTCCTTGGTTATGTTTCTCTTATATCTGTTTCTATTTATCTGTTATTCCTTGCTCTTAGCTAGTTTGTCGTTAGTTTTTTCATATAATGTCTTTCTCACACTTTTCACAAGCAGGGGGTATTTATGAAACAACTGCTCTACTCTTCAGGGTAAAGGTCAGGTCTGCATGCATGTTACCCTTTCTACACTACCTCCATATAGCACATACTATCGTTGTAAAGAGTGGATGCTTATAGTTACTCAAATTGGTTAGTGGTCAAAGGTAGATTACGAACTGCAAGGAGGAATCATTCTAGTACAAGGAAAACAAAATTTACCGTGGATTAAGCATGTGGATCGGTTCTAGGTGCTTTAGGAAGATAGATCCGACCACCCAAAATCCCGGTGCAAAGTCTCCTTGGCTTTGTATTTTATAAAGAGATTGTTTGGGTGGCTCAGACCTATGACATCTGTTAACCACGCCTAGTCATCGAAACAAAATCTAAAAAGATATTATTAAGTAGTGGGTTGTTAGTATGATGCTACGGCTACGTAAGGGAGTTATCTTACATCACTTTCTTTCTATTTGTCTTATGGATGATTCTATTGGTTTAGGGGCTTTTTCAAGGAAGGGGCACGGGAGGACGGAGTTGAAGAGACGAGTAGAGTTGTAGCTACAAGAAAGTCGGTGTCGGGAATTCGTATTGGAAGGGGATAGGAGTCGTGGATTCTTTTCGTGTTATGATTATGTGCTAACACTTTTGTTGTTCATAAACGCATATCTTACAATGTAATGTCCTTTGGTGCTTCGTTTCATTACTTAATTTACATAATAACTTTCGACACTAAACTCGACTTCTCTTCCCTAACCGACCGTACCTACACCACCCCATTAACCTTAATGCCCAAGGCTTGGGTCCCGACTCCCGAGAGGGGGTGCATATCATTAAATTAGTAGATTTAGTAGATATCTTAAATCAACACTTAACTCTTTGAGGTAGAGGTCAGGTCTGTATACCTCTAGACCCCACCTCTAGGGGATATACTGGTTTTGTTTGATTTGGTTTAATATATGTTTTAGTTATGATGATGACCATGTGTATACATTTTTGGCAGGTAGGATCACTCGTAAGACCCGTGTTGCAACTAGGGCACGTGATGATTCTCAAAGCTTCTTCTACATGGTCGGGTTTAAGGTAATCTTGCACGTATGTGTTCTGAGAAGCATAATTATGTTCATGTTAGCATTGAAACTATACGACATACTATATATTCTGTTGATCCTAATAAACCCGAATCTTGTGATTCTTGCATTGTAGTATTGATATGTAATGTATAAAATTCGCCCTCATGGTGGGGTTAGGGGGCATTCCATGTCGAATGTCCGATATTTTTATGTTTATAAGACGGTTTTACACTAAATTTGCCGTCTGTTGGGTTGTTTAGGCTTATACCCATGACACAAATGGGCATGTTTATGTCGGTTTTAAACAAAGTTGTAAATGGCATTGAGGTGTGGTGTGGTAGCGAGGCCAAGCCTCAAGCCATGACGAAGCCATGGCGTGACATATGGTGGAAAATTTCTAAATCATAGATAATGTATAAAAATGTGTTGTATCGTTACTCACTGAGATAATGGTGATAAACAAGTTAAATTAGGAAATACATTGAAAAGTAATAAATAAGACATTGAAAACACAAGAAAAAATCAAATAGTAACATTACAGAAACTGCGCACTAGGCCATGGTGTGCAACGGGCTTAACATGGCATGAGACGCAACACATCATGGCAGCCATTGCAGCGAGACGTTTAGAATAGTGGTTTTAAATCATGAAGCGATAGTCATGGGAATATGAACGAGAAAAGTAATTGTTTGTAAGCTGCTACATATTGCAAGGAAATCTTCTAGCTATTTGATTCTTGCAATTTGGTAAGGTTATGTAATGTATAAAAATCACCATTTGTAATGTTGGGTTTAAATCCCAAACAATAAAGTTACAAACTTTAAGCAAAAAACAACAATATAGGAGGTGTGATCTTTACTGCACACCAAAGGGATAGCAAAACAAAATTACTGTGATTCTAAAACCCTTGAGAGCTGTAAAAATAATCTCCAACACAAATCCAACCCAGATTTTTTTTTTCCGAGTTTACTGCATGACATCAGGTGCTGCCAAATTTCCCAAGTTTCGAAGAGGACGTCCACAACATGCCATTTGTGCACGTCTTTTGTATCATATTTTTCAACACTCCATCTTACGCCCAAACTCCACCTTTCAGAAAATATCTGTCTCAAAAATCGAAGTTTTGTACGCCTTTGGATCGAGAGTGGATCATCATTCGATTCGATTTCTTCAACTTGCTTGTTGATGTCCACCCTTTCAATCCCGAAGTGATAATGATGAACAACAAGTCATAAACCATGTCCATGGGCTATTGGGCTGCATATACGAGTCTTTGTTAAGGTCTTCTACTGCTCCTCCAACGGTTTATCATATGTAGTGGTTCATTGGGTTTATATTTAACGATAAAGTTACAAACTTTAAGCAAACACAACAATAAATATGTGACATGAAGAATGCAAAACAAACAAGAATGGTTAACAATCAAATGTGTAATAAGCACGGGCAAATAGCTTGCAAATCCATCGTTAGAAAGACGGTTTACATCCACAATGAAAAGGAGGATCTTTATGAACCAACGACAACCTAAAAACCAAAAAGGGATTACAATGCCAAGTCACTATGTGATTCTTAAAACTCTATACAACCAACCCAAAAAAATCTCAACACAAATTGAAGATCCTAAAATCAAAGAATAAACGAAACAAAATATGTATATATTTTCAAAATCCTCGGTTCATAGCGAACGGCATGCCAAAATGTGAGATGGGGATGGTGCGGTTTATTCGATAATTACAATTAATAGCAGGATATGTAGAATCCTTTACAATTAGCCTTTTTAATCACCTATTACATTTGATCTAGAACAGATAGTTTCCTAAACACATCATCTCTCCCTTTTTGTTTTCAAGAATATGCAGCAGCAGCAGATAACGATACCATCAGGGAAACATTGGCAACTGCAACGGCAAAACACCCCATTGATGAAGGAACCCTTCACCGGTGCTCACTTCAAGGAACAGCAGCACGAGAACCGCCAGCATTGCCGCCCTACCATTCCATGTCTCTGCGCTCTTGGTCCAACCCCACTCCCATACCGTAACTGGTGCTGGCAACTCCCTACGTTGAGAATCATAGGTCGCCAGCAGCTCTTCAACGCTCCCAAGTGGAACCAGAGACTGCACCAAACCTCATTCCCCATTACTCACCCTTTTAATGAAACTAAAGAAGTTCTACTACAGTCAAATGGGTTTTTAGGACGACTACCTGTCCAAGGGTGGCGTAGGGATAACTGTAAATATTTTGAGAACAAGAGAATTAACTATTCATGATAGATGTTCATGATGAAAATACATGATATTATGATTAATTATATTCAGGGTTGTTCGTCATGAATAACATATGAAATAGTTGGTTCCTAGGTTCTCAAAATATTTATGGTTATCATTTTTGAACTTTCCCCGGGTGAATCTAATAGAGTATTTAATTGGACTAATGTTTATAAGACCAACAAGTTTGAGTCCTATAAAATGGTATAACAATAAGTCGATAGGAAGAAGTTAGACAGCCTAGCAAGTTCTATCAACAATGTTTTGACAATCTAATAGGACATAAGAAATACATCTTCTTTTGTCTTTTTATAGCACACTTCTCAAATATATCCTATTAGCCTTCATTTATAAGATGCTTTTGGAAGTGTCCTATAGAAAGGCTAGTGATCTATTTTACGAGGGGGTCTTTGGCCTATGGTAACCCAACCTTCTTTGAGGTCAAGGGTTCTAAACTGACCAAAGATGGGGAGTGTGTGTAAGATTCATTTGCCGCATATAAATATAATATACTCACAAAAAAAGACGATGTATTATTTCTCAAGTCTTTTTAGGTGGTTCAACTTCATATATAGAATTTGTTAGGTCCCCTAACTTAGGCCTAACGGGTTGTTGTACAGGACTCAAAGTTGTTGGTCTTGTAACCTATTAAGTACTGTATTAGGTTGCCTAAAGATGGCCAGGCATCCTTTAAGAAAAAACCCATTTTATTGTAATGGTCCAAGGAAAAATAGTGGCTCATGTTTACCTGTCGAGCTTCAAGATTTGATACCGCCATTGCTCCTACATATGGGAGACTCTCAATCACTGCATCTGCCAAATCTAGAATGAAGGTGGGTTCGCATCCTAGTGCAGGAACACGACCCCATTTCTCTATACCGGATTTTAAAGCCAATTCCTTGTACTCAACGTCGATTTCCTCCAGTGTTTCAATATGTTCGCTCACGAAGCTGCAATAAACTTACAAGTAAATTTCTAAACAGTATAACTACAATCACGTCTCTATTATTTGGGGTAGAGGCCAGGCCAGGTCTGCGTACATCTTACCTCCCAGACCCACTCCAGGTGGATATACAATATACTAGACTTGTTTGGTGTGGATTAACAAAGTTAAAATCAAATGGACATGGGCAACTTGTTCAAGTACCTAATGGGTACAGCAAGAAGACTTTTGACGCCTTTCTCCCCGAGTTCGATGATTGTCTCATCGGTGTAGGGTTTCAACCATTCTACGGGACCAACTCTACTCTGCACCAAAATAACCAAAACAACCATGAGAATCTATGAAAAGTGTCAATATCTGATTTGAGTGTCAAATTACTATATAATGCATACGCCCCTAAGGCATGACTCTTATATCGACTTCTCAAAATTCCATAGTTTGAATGCACAATAATAGATTAGAATAAGGCCAAAATGTATCAAATTCTAATGAAGTTTGCCTTAGTTCCTATCTATTAAGTGTATCAACAATTCTTTTTCTCTCAAATAGTGTGACAAACATTCCATTCCTCCTATTCTATACTCATTTTGACCATTAGCCGGTAGATTTTTTAACAAACTACTGATAACGTCAATGTCAAGTTGTCAAATTATATTGTAATTCTTGCTTACATGGAAAAATGCAACATCAAAATAAACCAAATGTTATGTTGACTGAAACCCGTTTATAAGGTAAAATGGGTACAAAAAAAGGAAGAATTGAGGGGGGAAAATCCATTGTTATAGCAAGTAGGACACTTCGTTATTTTTTGATGCAACCCTTTCTTAGAATTCCATAGTTTTGATGAATCATGAGTAGTTTAGAATTGATAAACTATGCAACTGATATGAATCCTACACGAGTCACCTGATAAGCGAGAGTATATGGATTATCGATCTTTCTTCTCTCTAATTCCTCCATTATCAAATCCACACATTCTTCCATCTCGGCCTTATATGGATCACCAGCTTCTTCAACATATGCAAGTGGCACCCCATGAGCACTGAAGAAAATCATCACCTACATATACCCATCATTTCCAATTTAAATCTTCACCATAAAAGATAATGGATATATACTCCCTCCTAGAAAAAATGTCCATTTCCAAAAGTGGCTACTTTCCAAATCTACCATTAATTATGAGATGGAGAAGTTCATTACTTCCCCTGTTATTAAGGGTAAAATTGTCATTTACTTTAACTAAAAGGTGTAACAATTATACATTCCTAAAACTGTAAGGGGTTGTTTGTTTTTAAAAAAAATACCTCTTAAAAGCTCTTAAGTCTGAAAATTAAGGGGTTTGCAGACTTAAGACTGTTTTTTCTAAGAAAAGGTCTTAAAACCTCTTATCGTCCTCCGAAATTTTAAGAGGTGCACCATCCACCTCTTATCTTTTAGATATGAAATCAGATTTCAGTCCTCTTAAAAAACAAAGCGACACCTGAGCCTTTTCCATTATAGACAGTTATGTTCAGATAGAGGGAGTATTATGGGAATGTGGGAAAAGGTGAAAAGCAAAAGGGCTGCATTATTTTCGGAAATATAGTACCTTCTCAGGACGATCGAAGCTTTTCAGCTCGTTTTCAATTAAATTAGCCATGGCTTTTATATATCCTTCACGCTGATACCAAGAAGGTATCACTGTGTGCTGCATGTTAACGAGATATTCGTCCTCCCTATGCATTTAAAAAGAAAAAAAAGAGAGGATAAAGATGTTTTCAAACAACGCACGATGAAAAGGTAACGTCAGCCGTTCATCACCTAAAGATACTTTCCAGGAGTCTAAGGCTCGAACCACTGGTTGATATCGAGAATTGAGGATAAAGAGGAAGCACAACCAGCTTATTGACTCCATCTTTCTTTATCTGTAATTACCCAAATAGAATGCAGTAAATTGAAAGCTCAAAATCTTACTATATCAAACCTTGGAAAATAAATGAGCAAAATAACAACGAAATTGAATTAGAAGAACAAAGTAATCAGGATTCTACAAAATCAAACCTTAAAAAGTAAAGGAGCAAAATAACAAAGATATTGAACTACTTCATATAGGCAAAGAATGGGATCAGAATAGATAGAATCAAATCGCCGTATGAATGAGACCTTTCAATAGAGGCGAAATGATCAGCTAACGGTTGAAACACATGCATTGACTTTCAGTTAACATATCATGGTTTAGAAATCGTGCATACACTCGTAAATTGTCATTCTAGGATCAAATTCTCTATGATTACGTTATCACACTTGTAATTTTAATTAAAAACCCTAATCTGATTTGGGTATGAATCTCAAGATCAAGGTTCGTAAACTCGATTCTCTTATAGCAATTGGTTGGGTATATCTTAGGCCAATATTAAAGAAAAGTAAAACATTGATTTAAACCCTAACCAAGCCTCCGAGTCTTTTCAGATGCTTCTGAAGTGCTTCCGAGTCCGAAGTACCTTATGAGTTGCCTTCTGATCCATGTTCATTCTTATAAAACAAGCAGTTAAAAAACTGCCATGTAATTGATTACTCACACAGTGACTAACTAACCCATAACTGTCGATCTCTCATATAAATATATCTAGGTGGGAAAAACTGAAGAACTCAATGTTACAGCCTCTAACTACTAACCCAACCCAAAGAGAGAGAGNTTTCCTACTTCGAGTTCAATTGCATTTTACCCATATTAAATTAAGCCAAGTGCACTTAGCTAAAAAAAGATGAGAACAAAATAGAATCTCATTGTTCTGCTAATCGTTAAAATGATATGAATAGAGTGTGGAAATGAAATGTCATGGCCCACATACCTGCTCGATTGCTTCTTCAGTGAATGGATGCCAATAACGCATACCCACATACACCTCTGCTGCCACATTCTTTTCATAAAGTGCCTTCCTCAACTCCTTAGCCTGAATCAACAAAAAATACAAATAAATGGCGGTCATGATTGTTTTGAATAATAAGTGATGAGTATTAATCTCTAAATAAACGAATTCACGTTTAAAAAGACCAAAGATGGCTAAACTTTAAGGAATTCCAGCAACCATCTTAAGAAAGTGCAGACAAATATCGAAATGAAGCATATCTTTATGAATGAATATCATGCCTGGGCATCCGTTATCTGGCGAAGAGGAGACCCGCCACCAATCGAAGCATACCCTTCCTTGCTCTTTGGTGCTCTAGCAACAGATATAAATTGTGCCAAAGGCTTTTGAAGAAAACGGAACAATCTCGGCAGTCGAATAATATCCTGTGTATTTGTAAGTTGCCAAAAGTTATCACATGCAATGACTTCCACAATCAGAAGGTCTAAAAATCGGCATTCCATGTGAAAATTCTTCAAAAAGATTTTTGGTTAATCATGGGTGTCCAGACCAGCTTGCATACACCTCAACTAATTCCATGGGGCCCATGAAGATAACAGCCAGCAAAATCCCCAGTGGCCCCAAGGAGACTCGAACTGGCGACCCTCGAGGTTAAAAAGCCTTCAACTTTGGGCAGGAAAAAAGTTACATACATAAGAAATAGGAAAAATACCGGGTCTGCGAAGAGGTTGAATAAAAATGGTTGCACATCATCAAGAGTCTCAGGACCTCCGAGGTTGAGCAACAACACTCCAATCTTTCCGTCATTGACAATAGAAGCGGATGTGTCTTGTGTACTGGGTGTCAATAATGCTCTCAACGGCATTAAATCTTTGTTGAGCGGTTGCTTTAACAAAGATTGTTTTTTAGACCAACCAAACGTACGTTTACGTTTAGAAATGGTGATGGATGAGTTGCTGACATCGGAAGGGCCTTCCGTTTGCAGCATAACATGGGAACCCACTTCAGAAGAGCAAATTACTCGCCGCAATATACTGCCAAAGATAAAAGCATCAATTTTTACCAACTATAAAACTATAAAGTTCTACATCTTTTGTTAGTGTGGAGTTTTATATACCAAGTCTCTGTTAGCTGCTCTGTGTCTCAATAAATGTTGGAAATTAGAATCAAAGATTATCATTCGTTCCATTCAATAAAATGCAACAAGTTCCCATTCAGCATCCCACAAAATTGCAACATTTTCTTAGAGAAAAGTGTTTAAGTTAAATAGTTAATATTACCTTTTTGCCCTTGTCATCATTGAAAATTGTTGATTGTAGTGCTTTAGGTCAACAACATTTATCTACTTAACCCCAATGGGGCAGCCTACCGGTTAAGGCTTGTGGAAGGTGTGTAACAACCAACCCAAGTTCGAATCCGGGAGTGAGCAACCAGGGGCCATTGAGTATTAATCCCAATGCTTTAGCTCTGGGTAAAAATTACCAAGGATGTAGTCTAGCCAAAGCCCAGATGAACCTTATCAAAAAAAAAACATTTATCTACTTTGTCATTGTTGAATAGTATCTTAGCGATCTAATAAATAGTCGAATATCTTTATTGAACAACATATTGACCCAAATGTAGGACGTCATGAAACAGAAGTCATATGTGCAAGATCGCATTGCTTCAAACATGCAGGCTGTTCCTTGTAGATCATTGTCATAACACCACTACTCACAGCCACTGTGGTTCTATTATGTACAGAGGACTCAAAGTAAGAAAACCATATTAGGGACTTGGATTTCATGAAAGGTCTGGGAATTGGTGTGATTTGGAATTAGAAGAATTTGGAATCTTTAGTGTGTTTAGCTTATATGATTTGGAATGGAATTGAATTCCATTATTTATACATATTTAAAAATATATATACATTACCTTTTACTAATTGATTCTACAAAGCAAATGTCATTAAAATATTCTAGAACATTATTATAAATAAATGCTATGAAATACCAACCACCCCATGGGATTTCTAAATCCAACATTTGTGGGATATTATGGGAATGGAATTTGGATTTCGTGGAAGGACCGGGAACCGGAGAAATTGGAAGGATTTGGGATATTTGGTGTGTGCTTTTTTGGCTAACCATGGGTGTCCAAGCCGGCTTTTGCGCACATCGACTAATCCCACGGGCCTTGGAGAACGGCCAGCATAAAACCCCAGTGCTTTTGTAGGACTTGAACCGGCGACCTCTAAGGAGAATCCGCAAAGGCCCAAGCCTTATTGCTAGTTGAATTAACTCAACAAGGTTATCTTTGGTGTGTTTAGTTTGTAGATTTTGAAATGGGATTGAATTCTATTCTCTATAAGTAATTTATAATTGACTATTACAAAACAAGTGTTTTTAACATATTTTAAAACATTATTACAATCAAATCATATGAAATTGTACATACCAACTATCCCATGGGATTTCTGAATCCCATGTTTGTGGGATTTCAATTTTGGACTTCTCTTTAAACCAAACTTAGGATTGGAATGAAATCCAAATTCAAATCCCACAAACCAAAGGGGGCCTTGGTGTTTCAATCTAGCCAGCTAGATTTGTTTGGCATGCACAATTGTGCATTTTTTTTATGGCCCAGAAAGCACACACCCACACCAAAAAAGAAAAAGAAAAAAAAAACACGAGTTAGAGAAGAGAGTTTATTGGCTCTTTGACAGAATCATATTTTGAACAATGACTTGCAGCCAAATTACCCCTGAAAGCTCTTCAAACATAATTATTACCTACAAACATAATTACACCCTTCCAAAAATATGGTCATTATTTGAAATGTATCTCCTAGGAAGTACAAATACTAATAAATCTATTGGGAAGAACACAGATAAAGAGCAGAACCCAGATACATAAATTCAAAATACAAAATATTAACTGCCCACTAAATATGCAAGAAAAGCTACTTAAATGAAATAAAGACCTAAAGATAAGCCAAACCCAGATGCAAGAATCCCAAATCCCAACAAAAAGAAGAGCCTTGGTTCAAACACAATGACCCATTTGGGCAAACAGAAAACAATTAGAAACTAAAGTATAAGCAGAAACTAACACTTACAGAGGGGTTTTGTGATGGAATCTTGGAGAAAATGCAGAAGATGGCGAAGGGGGGCATGGTCTGATGTTCATTGATTGATGATTCATCGTTTTTCTTTGTATTTAAAAAGCAAAAAAAAAATATTTTGTGAAGTGATAACTTCTTTAGTATTTAGTAGCAGAGCAGTAGGAATGAGTGTTTGTTTGGTTGAGGATTAGGGTATGGAATTTTGTGAATTTTAGATTTTTTTGGGGGAAAATGAATGCAAGAAAAGAAGGCGAGCTGATAATTATGGAGTGAACGACTCATGTTATCATCCATAAAAATCCCAACACTTTACTTTCATTGACAGTACCCCCCTGCTTCTCAAAAGCTGCCACCTGTCCCAACTTATTATCCTCTTCCTCCTGCTTCTTATTTGATGAAGTAAATTACATATGTAGTACCTATAGTTTCATGAAAATACAGATCAAATCTCTCAAAACAAAAGAACTACCAACCAGGACCATGAGTACCACATACTGGGGGCTCTCAATTCGGGCTCAACCCAATCTTGATACACATTATTCGGGCTTTCCATGCGGGCTCCAATTTGAGCTCCTAAGCCCGAGCTCGGTTTTCTCACTCCCTCTCTCTTCTATATATATATATATAGAGAGAGAGGAAAGTTTAAATGTGAACTCAATTTTGGTTGTGAACATGAGGACGAATCTCAAACACCCATCCGGTTAATAAATGCGGCTTTCACCAGGTCCCCTCCTTTAATAATCTTCATCCTCCCATGAATCGCGTCAATCTTCCGTGATCGCGTCCACCGTAACCGAAGATGTGTGGAAGGGATTTGTCCTCACGGTCACAGCCAAAATTGAGTTCACATTTGAACCTGACTATATATATATATAT
>LUCG01117026.1:0-10166 GCA_001633085.1 Carthamus tinctorius
TTGGTAAAGCTGATGTGGCGCTGAGGTGGCAACAGGTATGAGGGGTACGGTTAAGGATGGCCTTAGAAATTTCAAATCGTAATTAAACCTTTTTGTATTGTTCTCAACCTTTTTATAATAGTCTTTTTAACCGTAGATATCTAGATCAGTTTGTATACACATCAACTAATACCATAAGGCCTGCAACATATAGAAGAATCCCAATCACCTTACAGGGTTGGAACCTTATCGTCAGCTAAGTTAACCCCAATATTAGATGTTTGACGTTTGATTATATGTTCACTTGAGATTTGGATAATTTAAGCTCGCAAGACATACAAGCATTTAAGGTGGTATTATAAGGAAGATTTATAACACAAGAAACCGAAAACACGAGAAAGTCAACATCACGGTCAACAAAGCCGACAAAAAAGAGCAGCTCGTCGACTCGATACTTAGTATTCTAACACGACGTTAAACCTAGCCGCCAACTCGATCGGGATACACGTCGATACGAGCCGGAGCCAGGCTCGGAAACCGAACTAGAACCAGATAGCACGGGCGTCAATCAGCTTTTGCTTCAGAGACCCGTCAACGTGAAGGGAAATCACATCTTTCGCCGACCCGATATATTTACCGCCTACAAACACCGCCGGAACCGCCGGGTTACAACCAAGCCGCCGTAGGGCCCACTCCATTTCGGCATCGTGGTCGACTTCGTGAATCGCAGGGCTTGCACCGAGATCGTAAAATAGCGCCTTCATGCTATGGCACATGCAACACGTGCTTTTGGTGAAGATCACCGCAGCTTTCTTGGACGCCAGATCTTTCACTCTATCCATTTGTGGGATTTACTAGGTTTGTTTGGTTTCGATACTGACTTCTGATATATATGCTTTGTAAGCACTTGAAGACTAAGCTGTGGAACTTTGAAGTTTCGTTCGCCTTTTTATAGGTGACACGATAGGAAAGAACGGAATCTAAATGCGGAGAGATATGAAAAAGATAGGTTCCTTTTGGATATTTTTCGTTTGGATAAGAGTGGTTGCGATTATTTGCTTGAAAACGACGATTTTTGCCCTTAAAAGTCCCCGTGGAGGATATATTCTTTCGTTTAGTGCATGCATATATAAATGTGTTGAGAGGCTAAAACCGGAGACGTATTGATTTTTAGGTTGCTGACGTGTAAAAGATGGGAATCATTGAACAAACTGTAGAATTAACGAAAATTGAAAAAAACGGTTGTATTAGCATTTAGTAGACACTAAAAGGTTGTTTACCATCTGCTTACCACCTCTTAACATGTAAGAGGTGCTTACCCGGTAAGCAAAGGGAGGAATTCTTAGAGGTTGTTTACTTTCTTTCCACTAAGCCCTGTATGGGTTAAGTTGTTTGGTGAAATAAATTTGTCTCTCAGACAGGTCGATGAGAGATAGATGGGTTCAAGGGAGGCAAAGAGAGACGGTTTGACTATTTCAGGGGCATTTATGTTATAAGTATTAATTTGTTTGAGGCTTAATGGGACAAGTGACGGGCTTTGACTTATTCCATATAGCCATTTTGGCTTTGTGTTAGTGCTTAAGCTGTAAAAGAAACGCTCCTATATGGCTGAACGAATAAGCTCCCATACCATTGACGTAAAGAAGCGCTCCTATATGGCTGAACGAATAAGCTCCCATGCCATTGACGTAAAGAAACACTCCTATATGGCTGAATGAATAAGCTCCCATACCATTGATGTAAAGAAACGCTCCTATACAGCTGAACAAATAAGCTCCCATACCATTGATGTAAAGGAGCGCTCCTATATGACTGAACAAATAAGCTCCCATACCATTAAGCTCATTAACCTGTTAGTAAACAGTCCCTTACTTCATCAATAATTAGTGCTGACCCAATAAGCGCTTACCCGATTTGTATTATTAAACGACCCCTAGAACATTAGATGACTACATTGTGAAGAATCTAGCAAAGAATTATAGCTGAGAATTTAATTAAGCACTTGCTATAGGATAGAATCTTATTGGTGTAAAAGCTTCGGTTACACTATTCTGATTTTACTCGAGTTGGAAACGTAAGTTGGTAAAGATAATGCCAGTAAAGGGAAGTCAACAAAACTCGAGAAGGTCAAATTGATTTATGTCGCTTTTTTATCCGTTATCTTCAATGGACCAATTGACAATAGAACTTAAGGTCAAAAGGGTGGTACCAACAAAATCAAAATTTAAACAGAAACCTTATGGCGTAGACTGGTCTTAATGTAGTCAGCACAGAGATTTGGTACCTTTTTGAAGCTTGTGATCTTTGTATCTGATTTTGAATTGTATAAAGATATCATCTATGCCCTGCAAAAAGCGCGATAATTAATCAGATAAACTAATCTAATATGCTTCTTAATCTTATCCAAATTGATAACCAACCATTTGATGCTTTAAACAGAAAGAATCAATTTATGCATATATAATTTGGCTACGATGCTTAAAGAAGCATCTACGCATGTCAATATTCCACTTCTCTTTTTTAATGTATTCACTTTCGGTTTCTTAAACTAAAACGGTGGGAATACTGGTATAGGGAACAAAAGGCTACATGTTCTCCACCTCTTCAGATGCCCAAAAGAGAGATTCATCATTTGTGACAGCTCGTTCAACAATGGATCGAAAATAGTACTGTGAGCTCCTTACTCATGTTGTGGGATACCAGCAACTTCTACCTTGGATTTAAGTTGGATACGAAGTTAATGGGCCAACCTGTTGATTTGGGCTTTAGGGTGTTACAACTTAGAAATGGTATCAGAGTCGATCTTTGTACCATCATGATGGTGAGAAAAATCTCACCGGGGATGATGAGCCCTCAAGGGGGGTGTTTGTAAATTGTAACATCTTAGGTGAATCCAAGTTCTACCATGGTTTTACGTTAGATTCGAAGTTATTGGGTCAACCTGTTGCTTGCTTTAGACTTTGGGGTGTTACAAATGGTATCAAAGTCGATCCATGTACCTGATCGATATGATGGTCAAACTTCATTGGGTATGATGGGTCCTCGAGGGGGTGTTTGTAACATCTTTGGCGAATCTTACATCCCTGATTACGAGTGAGATTCTAGGCTGGCCTAATGAGAACGCCATGAGTTTAAGTGGGGGAGTTTGTAACAACTAGTCCCACAAAAATGGGAATTGTGAGCTCATTATAAGCCTCAAGTTATGGGTTAACCAATAACTTTCACCATGGTTTTAAGTTAGATTTAAAGTTATTGGGTCAGCATGTTGCTTAGGCTTTCAAGTGTTACATCACTACCCTAAAATTTTACATTTCATTGGGCTTGTTTGTTAGCAGCTTAATGAGCTTAACGAGACTTGCAACTTATTCGATCAGTTATACATGACCATCTGGTAGTGGTTTAATGATATAGAAAGTGGCTTATTCAATAAGCTTCAAGGGGGAGCCTTATGTAGAGAGCTAAGGTTTTTCCATACGTGTCCCTCCCAATTAAAAACACGCTCATTCCATCTATGAGAAAATCCTACCAAACAAAAACCTTCCCAATCTATACAAATAGATAAATCTACAAAGAAAACTTTATCCATACAGGACTTGATGAAAAAAACCAAACAGTCCCTATGTTATATGTATCAAGATTTTCTTAATTTTTTTTTTTGATATGATCTCAAATAGGCATGTGAGACGAGGAGCATCGTTGACTTATTTGAATAGGAGATGATCAATAAGTGACTACTAAGAGAGAATATCTGAAAAAGCCTCTAAAAAGATAAGGATGCCAAGATGATCATCTTATTCTCTCTTGTCTACCAACATATATTCCTCCCAATTTTCACATTTTCGCAAAGAGAAGACGTGTACACTACCAAGCGCGCCATCTCAATAAAGCCACGAATAATCTCTAAACAGTTGAACCGTCTTTTCTAAGAACATCTTTTTCATCATCATCATCAAAGTCAACTTAACCGCCTGGAACCCCTATAGATAGCGTCCATCGGAGCCCCAAATTCCTCATCCATTCACGTAATAAACATTTTGAGAATCTCTATTTATTCTTCTCACTTCTGACAACCTCGTGTCCATCTTTTTATCTTGGCATCAATATAGTGTCATTCTTAAGATAATGGCCATGATAGAAGGGTTGGTTGCTGAAAAGCCAGTGGTGATATTTAGTAAAAGTTCTTGCTGTATGTGTAACACCATTAAGACTTTGATTTATAGCTATGAAGTAAATCCTATGGTTTATGAGCTAGACGACCATCCCAACGGGAAGCACCTGGAGAAAGAGCTGAATGCATTAGGATGCAAACCAAGTGTACCAGCTGTGTTTATTGGGAAAGATCTGATAGGTGGCGCAAAGGAGATCATGAAGCTCCACGTTGATGGAAACCTAGCCCAGGTTCTGAGAAGGTAAATGATACATGGTATTAACTCTTAAAGTAATAATCGCAGATGGCAAGGTTTCAAAAGGCCGAATCAGGCATCAAGGCGTTTTCCCTCAACAAAGCGAAGTGTAAGCCCTGAGGCGAAAATATGTATACACCATAATATGTATTGTATTAAACTTATATATACAGAATTATGTACAATATATATAGTCCTAAATTACTAAGGGCACTGATTTAGCGGTTCTTGATGAAAGAAAGGGTGAAACCGCATGGAAAATTGGCTGCTTGGAGGAAGAGGGAGGGTCAAACCAGACTTTTTGATTAAGAGCGGAAAGTACTAGCTTTTGGGGTTTTATAATATTAAAACTTAAAGTACACATTATTACCATAAAGCTTATAAAAAAGCCAAAAAAAACATCAGGTGTAAGCCTCGTCCAGGGTCCAAGAAGCGCCGCCTCAAATGATTTTTAAAACCATGGCAGATTGATGAGGTAACAACATCATGGTTTTATGTCGAAAAACTATTAAGCTTCAGTGACATATGTAAGCCTATAAAATCCCTCTAGGGTTTTCCTAAATTGTTATACATACCGACTCTATGTTACAGAACTTACATAAAAGAGTGCTCAGAAATATGAATGATGTATAAATAGGGATAACATATATCACCAGCAGATCGTCGTTCCACCTTTCATTGCTGTCCTCAGCCAGCTTTTTCTACTGATTTCCACCAATCTTTGTTGTGTTCAATCTCAGGCAGTCTTCTAATGCGCCAATTCAGACATTCTTTCATAAAAGAACCTGGAATAAGTGAACTCGTATGGATACGTATGATGGGGGGATTGGGGATAACTGTACTTTATCATACTACACAAGATAAGCAAAACTGATAACTGTAAAACGCACATGAATCTTTCTGAAAGTGATCGAAAACATCAAAAGGGTAAAAAGGAAAATATGCTGAAGTAACATGGTACTATAAGTCTATAACATGAATGTTATGTTCGAACATCATAATTGGCTGTGTAAGTAACAAACAGTAAGGGTCTGTTTGTTAACAGCTTAATGATACTCTCAACTTATTTGATCATCTATGCATGACTGTTTGGTAGTGGCTTAATGATATAGAAGTGGCTTATTCGGTACATATGCACAAAGCCAAATTTTATCGAACATGTTCCTCCCAATTAAAAAAAGACACTCCTAGCGTCTATGAAAAAACCCTCTCAAACAAAAACCTTCACGATCACAGACAAATTTATCCATACGGGACTTAATGGAATACCAACCAAACAGCCCCTAAGTCATGCCACTCCCCAATAGCCATTAAGCTCATTAATCCACTCAGAAATCCTTCATAATTGACAACTATACAAAATACCCGACAAAGACATGACATTCAGCATAATACACTAAATAAACAAGCGAATAAAGACATACAACCAATCATTGCTAGCAAGAATCATCCATGACCACAATGAAGGATGGTGAGAGCTTACTAGTGTACTGAATTATTCTTCGCATCAGAATACTTCAAAGAAAGTACGAACAAAAATATGTCATCAATTAAGATAATCTTTCAAGATGGGTCTATTTCGTTCTATGATTGCATTCCTTTTCCAATTCTCTACCGCTTTCTTAACAGTAGCATTGGCGTTCCTAATTTCCTCGGCAGAAAATTTGTGCTCTATAATTCCCAAAGGTCCAGGTTGAAGTACTTTGACCACAGTCTCCATCTCCTGCTCGACCTGCCTGTTATAGAAATTGAATATGGTGAAGGCATCACGTAGAAAAAGAAAACCGAAGTGGGGAACTAGCATCCACAAATATGAGAAAACTGCAGCAAATTAGGAACATGTAATTGTGGCAGTGCCGTCTATTAGCATGTTAAATACTGGTTTTTGAGCGGGACCCCCAAAATCTCGGCGACTAATTTTACTTGCAGTTGGCCCGATTTATAGCCCAACCTGTGAATCCACCTCGTTAAAGATCTATCTAATTTCTTTCAAAATCAGAAGTTGCCTAGAGCAGTTTTGTTATTGTTGTGAACTTGGACACAACATTCAAGTAATTAGACCATGTTTGGAGTCTGATTCTAGAAATGGTTACAAATATGGCAGTTAATCATAATCTGGACAATGGTGCAGTCCGAAATGAACAGTGTGCATTCAGATTTGGATTCCAAGCTCATTTGTTCAAATTTTGATCCTGCTTAACAATTTGTATCGCCTAGTTACTTCGACCGAAATCCTTGATTTATAAAAAACCTGCCTATAAGCTCATATACTTAATCATACATCCATATAGGTATTCTTTACATTCTTCAACAAAATTGCATAATACCTCTCTACCTAGGGGTGTAAATGAGCCGAGACAACTCGCGAGCTACTCGAGATCGACTCGGTCAAAACTCGACTCGAATAAACTCGGTCAAAACTCGACTCGAGATACTAACGACTCGACTCGAACTACCTGATACTCGGCTCGACTCGGCTCAAGCCAACACAACTTGCGAGCTACTCGAGATTGACTCGGTTAAAACTCGACTCGAATAAACTCGGTCAAAACTCGACTCGAGATACTAACGACTCGACTCGAACTACCTGATACTCGGCTCGACTCAGCTCGTTTACACCCCTATCTCTACCGAACAAACTACTTCGAATCACAGAAGCAGTAAACCGCCAATACTCCACGGTGCAAAGTTACTAATGATTCTAAGTTCTAATTCATAACGGATGTTAAACAGGATTATCGCAATCAATATGAATCAGCTTAACAACACTAAACAATCAATCAATTCAGAGGAAAACAAAAGGTAAATTGATGAACACATAGTAAAACACACACACATTGGAATCAGGAAATACCTAAAAATCCTGGAGAACGGAAACGAACTTCCGAGCTTTGCTACAGAGATCGGCATATCGAAGATCAAGAGTGCGAAATTCGAATTACGAAATCGAAATCGAAATCGAAATCAAAGTGGAGGAGATGTTGATGGTGAAACCACCGCCTTGAATTTGGCGATCAAAATCGAAAAACTTCTTGGCCCATCTTGGCGTTGGTTTGGCAAATAAGAGGTGGACAAATGGGCCTGGCCCGATAGGATGGCCGGTGACCGATATACTTGTCGATATCTCGGTTCTCGGACTAAAATAATGTAGTGGTGACCATATCTCGATCGATGTATCAAAGCCTCGATCGGCGCCATGATTTGCCGAAATCTCGGCATGGTATAAGGTGAAGTAGCGGTCTGATATCTCGGTTTTTTTCTGTAAGTCTTTCCTTTGCATACGGTTTCTTTTCATCGAACAGTTCCAGCCACTCCACTTTTTTCTTCCTATTGTTCGGTTTTGACTCGAATGCTAAACCTATTGCTTGCGATTGGCTCGTTTATGAATACTTTTCCTTTTCTTTTCTTGTGAAACTTGATGTTTTTTATGGTGAAACCGTGTTTTTAATTAATACATATGATATGTTTATGACTTTACGTATGCATATATATAGTTCTAATCCCCGCTATTATCGGACCACGATATCCATTGTTTCATATCTCGGTCCTGGCCACGATATTGAATTTTCATTGCTGTAACGACATAGCCGGTTAAGCACTTGGAGGGATTTGAAGGCCCAGGGACGGAAATATGTCTGATCCAGCCCGATCCGATTTTTAAACAAAAAAATACCCGTTCTTTGAGTGTTTTCTTCAACTATAGGTGTAAATGCTATAAATAAGTTGTGTGATGTTTGAGGTTAGATACCAAGTTACAAAACGTAAAAAACACAAACAATTCTCGTTAAAAATTTGTAATTTCGACTCGTATTCGTTTCTCGCAAACTCGCAACTTCTAATCTCTCAAGACCCGTCTATTTCTATCTTCTCGTCCAACATGACGCATAAAAAATTGTAATAAACGTACTTTTTGAAAAACACCCTTAACCAGTTTTGGGTCCAGCCTGTAACTGAACCATGATCGATTACCCTGAATCGGTTATTTTTAACCCAAACTTATTACCCCGTCCAAACTGTCTAATCATGACTAACCCGTAACCGGTTTACTGTTTTAGCCCATATTCGACTTTTGGCCACCACTACTATTGATATAAGAATCCACCGCAATCCCATGTAGGCTTGTTATGGATGGAATTGGATGCGTATCTGTAAATGCAATCAAGATGAATCAAATCACCATGATCTAGTTTAGATCATGATGATTTAGAAAGTGAAAGAGAAAAAAAATATAGAGAAAGAGTAGAGAGAGAAGGTTTCAAAGTCATGTATCTAGATTATAAAAAACGTGTCTCTTACAAACAAAGGCATAGAGGTATTTATACCTCTACCCTAAGAAATAGAAAATGACATAAGAAGTCCCTCAACTTCTATTATAAACAAATGCACTAACAGTATCTGGTGTCGTCTTCGTCTCTGACCTTTGTTTTAAGGCATCGTATGTCGTCCTGGTCGCGACTAGTATGGGAATCTCTTAGGGGTTCGAAATTTGTTGGATACCCAGTATCGTTATACACGCCATATAGACATATAAAGTAATAAATATTTTAACTGGAGTCAGATTAGGGATGGTTAAACTCATCCCCGACCCTGCCCTAAACCCGATCCAGATATGGAAATAAATCCATCGTTCGTGTTGTGTTACCTCTTAAACCGGAAAATATTTGTCCTGTCAAGGTTGAGGTTACTCGCCCTTATAAATTTTCCATATTTAAACTCATGTCCTGACTAAATGGAATTATAATGATAAGTTTCTGTTAGCTTGACTTTGAAGATTTCATTCTTTGCTCAATGTTAGAGAATTTCATCGTTCTTATATAAAAAGACAATAATAACATTTAAATCCAATTGAACTGATATATTCATAAATTCACCACCTCTACCCCTATGCCACAATCGTTGTTGTCGCCATTACTGCTAAGGAAGCCTATTAATATTGTTATCTTGTATTCAAAAGCAATACAATTTTAAAGCTACAAGTCAATTAATTATGTTCTATGTGGTCTTATTTAGTCGTTCCTTTTGTACATGCATGTCTTACACATACATGATAGGTAAAAAAGAATGAAGTAATAAGTCGGTCACTCTTAAGGACATCTAAAAAAATAAATAAAAAACAAGTCTCAAAAATAAAAGAAAATTATGTCTTATTTGTTTTGAGGTTATTATTTGCCGCTTGTCTCTAATTCGATTAGACATAAAACAATTAAGACCATTTTATTCTTTTAAGAGCTTCTTAACCTTTAATATCCCTAGATAAGTTATGTGATAACCTATCGACTTACTTAATTATCCCTTGCTTCCATCTAACACTATTCTCTCGATTTTAGCATTAGTGTTAACTTAAATGCACTCTGAATTGCAAATAACGTATAACACAAAGACTGTACATTTGTGTGTTAGCTTTTCAGGATATCCTGAATCACCTAAAAGTCCACAACCTCGCAAATCTACCAACATCGTTTTTTTTTCCTTTTTTTTTGGTTCCCATCTACAATCATCCATACCCATTTCAATTAACTTATTTATAGAGTAATGGTCGGTAACTTCTTTGGGAGGGACAATTGTAACACCCCAAAGCCCAAAGACATAGGCTAGCCCAATAACTTCGAGTCCAACTAAAAACCATGGTGGAAGTTATTGGTAGCCCATGGATTGAGGCTTATAAGGTGCTCACAAGTTCTATTATCTATCCATGTGAGACGGGTTGTTACAAACTCCCCAACTTGAACTCCTGACGTCCTCGTCAGGCCTACCCAGAATCTTTCTCTCCTTGTCCTCGGCGAT
>LUCG01117096.1:0-13519 GCA_001633085.1 Carthamus tinctorius
ACGTGTATAATTTTACACAACATGATTCGTGAAGATGAAGACTTTTCACATTATCCTTTTGATCCAACGGAGGTTTTAACCGAAGATATTGAAACAAATATCTCCGAAGAAGATCGAGCAATAAACATCAACCTAGTAAAAAACNTTTAATTCAAATTATTTTAATTTAAAGTTAATTATTTTAATATATTTTAGTATTTAAAAAATAAAATATGTGGTATAAGTCGTACGGGTAAGGATGAAATGGTATGGTGGTGGTAAGGTATTGGTAAAGCAGATATGGCGCTGACGTGACAGCTAGTATGAGTGGTAGGATAAAGAGTTTTTAAAAAAGTGTTTGGATTAACTTTTGTCATGGTAAAAACTAATAAGCCAATAAGTTGTTTTTTAAAAAGTGTTTGGATTAGCTTTTATATACAAAATTACCAAATAAGACTTTCAACAACACTTGAGTCAATAAAATTAAGGGTATTTATGTAATTTATCAACAAAAAGCACTTTTCATAATCAAAAAGTCACAAAATATGTGACTTTTTAAAAGCTTTGTTTTGCTCCTTGTCAAAAGGTCATTTTAAAAGCATTTTTTGAATATCCAAACAAACTTATCAACTTATTGACTTTTTAAATAAGCACTTTTGAAAAGCAATCCCGAACACCCCTCTAAAACTTATAGGGCCCCTAGATGGTTGCAAAATGAAAACATCGACCATGAAAAAAAATTAGTTTTAAAGGATAAATCAATGATCAAAAAATATATGTAAAGTGATGTAATTTTTGAATTTTATTTTCAATAAAAAATTGGTCTATCTTTTTGTTGTCAAGAAATTGTTGGGATGGATGTTACATCACAAAATGATAAAAGTTTGTTGGTGAGATGAAACAAAAGGGATTGGTGTTTTTCTTAATAAAATAAAATGGAACAAAAAAAAGTTAACAAAACAAACCAATAAATTTTACGCAGTGGAGTCATTCTGTGTGTTTCACTGAGACTCAACATTTACGGCCCTTTAATCATATGAAATGTTTTAGAAGGATTTGGATTTCATCAAAGGATTTGAAACAAAGTTGTTACACGCTCAAGGCAGACTTAGGCGCACAACAAAGGGGTTTGGGAGCCAAGGCACGAGATGCGGTCGTTAGGTGTAGGCCTTAGGAATGCGAGCAACATCTTAACAAATGTGCACATCCAGTTTCAGATAATTCAAATGTGGTGCAGGTACAAGCCCTTGATGCAACAATCAACAATTACTACGATAGAGACAAAACAAAGGAGGGTTTAAAACTTTAAACTGTGAGACGTGAAGGAAAAGTTTTAAGAGCATCTTCAGGACATTCTCTAAAATTGAGAATATGAGGATTTAAGGTAATATTTTGCGTCAACAATTTCCCAAACACTATCTCCAAAATAAAGAAAGTAAGAGAGAGAGGGAGGGAGGGAGTAGTTTTTCAAATACGAAGATAACACCAAAATGATTACTAGGTGAGAGCACAGATAAAAACTTTTGAAAAATAATTTTTTTGATAAAGAAATAATATTTTAATAAATTAATGAAATATTTTAATACTATAATCATGTTGAAGTTTTTAAAACATCTATTAAACACGAATGCAATTATTTTTTTTTTTTTTGAAGATTTTAACTTTTATTTCTCATCTTTAAGGAAGTTTTAAGGAAGTTGTTGGAGATGATAGATATAGAAAATGTGACTTGAAGTTCCGAGGATGGAATATTCAATGACTCCTTTTTTAAATAAGTCTAAGGTGCTGTTTGGTTCGCAGAATTGGATGGAATTCGAAGGAATTGGAGTAACGAGTTTCATTGACCAAATTATATGTTGCTGTTTGGTTCACAAAATGAAAACTAAGGAATCCTTCGAATTCCTTCAAATTAAATCAAGGAATTTGTCATTCCAAACCATATCCCATGGAATTCATTGAAATCATCTCTCATCCCTCTCGTTTTCTCCATCTATGGTTTTCCCATCTCCATCCATCATTCTCTCATTCCAAATTTTTTTACGGTTCGGTTCGGTCTCGGGTTTTTTATTTATTAAATAACCAAATTATATATATAATAAAAATAATATAATTTAAAGCGGTTCGGTCTTTGGGGAAATCAAGTTGTTCGGCTCGGTTTTTCCAGTCGAGATGGGAATTAAAACCGAAATCGAAAAAATTTCGATTCGGTTTTTTTTTTTCGAGCCGAGATGGAAACCAAAACCGAAATTGAACCGATTTCGGTTTTCGACTTCGCTCAGCTCGGCTTTTCCCGGTCGAGATGGAAACCAAAAATGAAATCGAACCGATTTCGGTTTTCGGCCCGGTCTAGTTTTTTCGGGTCTCGATGGAAACCATAACCGATATCGAACCGATTTCGATTTTCGACTCGGTTCGGTTTTTCAGTCGAGATGGAAACCAAAACCAAACCGTTTTCGATGTTGGATTCGTTTTTTTTTTCGGTTTCGGTTTCGGTTTTTCGGTTTTTTTTCTTTTTTTTAATACCTTATTANTTCATCCAACCAAACACAACCAAAGTGTAAGGTCAAATTCCAATTCCAATTTCTTCAAAGTCAAATTTCTTGATGAATTTCAATTGCGTCGAATTCCATTCCGTGAACCATACGCCACCTAAGAGGTGAGAAGATGAGAAAACTTATTTAATAATTGGATTCAACTATGTATTCAATAACTCTTATGAGACAAGCCTAGGCAAAACACCTTAGCGAGAGTACAATGCAAATTCACAGCTCCTTCAGAGCTCCCAATATTCATGGAAGAGTGCCATCGGTTTGAACGACGTTGTAGAGCCTGTTGATCGAGGTTTCAATAATATTGGTTCATCGAAGACCGTGACTCCGATTGATGTCGTAGACCTTGTTGATCGCAGTTTCAAGAAGCGGCCGATGATACAATACCTTCACTCGTTGCTTATTACTTTATCTGGAATCATTATCTCTTTCCAAAATTTCCCTTCCCCCATCATTTTCAAAATATTACTAGAAACAAATCCTACGATGATGGATTTCTAAATCTAATGTTTACAAGACTTCAATCAAATCCCAATGGGGCAGCCTACTGGTTAAGCCTCGTGGAAGGTGTAACAACCAACCCAAGTTTGAATCCGGGGGTGAGCAACCAGAAACCACTGAGTATTAATCCCAGAGGAGCATGCTTTAGCTCTCGGTAAAAATTACCAATGATGTAGTCTGGGCAAAGCCCAGGTGAACCTTATAAAAAAAAAAAGACTTCAATCAAATCCCAGCAGGACTCCAATTCCTAATTTTCCTAAAAAATCAAGCAATGGGATTCAAATGAAACTCAATTCCAAATCTCTAAACCTAACAGACCATATAACACAATACCAAAAGGATCTGAGTATGCAATTCAAACTCTCTCTCAATAATACCAGGAGGGATCTCACAATGACACATATACAGCAAACTCTAAAACAAAATGTAACAACAACAAAAAGGGTCATCAAGATTCAAGATTTTATAAGAAGACAATGTTCCTTGATTTGGAACCATTGCCTCATCAGAAAATATACACAAATATTTGATGGATAATGAAGGTTGAAGACCACAGAAACACCAAAATGATCTCATAAGCACAATTGCATTCCAATGGCCCCAAAATTGCTCTTTTACCATAAATCACTAATTTCCCAAATCAAAATTAGTTCCATAAAACACCAAAAAGTAGAAAAACACCATAAAAAACTGAATCAAGAGCTCTTACTAAAACTAAAAGAATACAAAAATTCAAAAAAAATTCATATGCAAGTGAATATATCTATACATCATGGCTGGAACTACATAAATCTCGTGCAAAAACAAACTTGTATCGATTAGCAAATCACGAGTGATAAGTATCCCATTCAAATTTCGGTTCAGAGAAAACCTCGTAATCAATCGGCCCATCTATCACATTCTCAACCGTCTGAATGCTTTGCAACAGCGCCGGCTGAAACCCGTCGTTCTCAGACGGTAAAAGCTTATGCGCTACCAAAACCGCAAGCGTGAAAATGGCTTGCAGCTTCGTGGAATCCCCTCTAACCGAAAAGAACAAAAGCATCGATACAAGAAACAAATCGACACAGATCCTCATGATAAACAACACCGTATCCATCAACCTCCCATCGTTTCCAGCTGGAAATCCCCGGACTCTGTACACAAACAGAAAGTTGTACTTATCAACCACGTACCTATAGCCAAAGTAGATTGCACCTACAGGGACGATAAGCGGCGAAAACGACGAATAAATCAAGGTAAGTGCGAAAATGGTCAAGTTGAACGCGTAATATTGTGCGAAATCAAACGCCTGTTTGGGCACAGGCGAAGTGCGGCTAATTGGGTATTCCGAAAGATCTTGTTCGTGTAAATCCGCACCACCGTTTTGACGAGAACCCGGTGAGTCTCCATCATTTGGGGAGATTAACGGTCTCTCGAGCCCCTCGGAATCTTGGTTTTCTTCAAGGGCGTACTCCTCGTTTTGTTCTGGCACGAGTTGTAACATATCGTTCTTCCTGAACTTCTGAAGTTTTCTCTTGATCCAAGGTATAGGTGCCAACAAATCGAACGAAATCCCCAAGAAAGTGCTGGTGATGAGAAACGCCACAGAAGAAAGGCATGATCTTGACAAGAAAGAAGCACTCATTAACTGTTCGATCCTCTTACAATCTTCTCCGTCAAGATAACACCTACCCATCTTCAAAATCACACTTTCTAGCGACGACTCGACAAGGGCCCGCAAAAGAATGAGGTTTACAAGAAAGAAGCAAACCATCTTCAAAAGCGCAGCCCTTTGCTCAGCGGAAACAGTAAGATGGCGTTCGAACTTGGAAAGATACGAAAGAGCCGAAGGGACCACTATATACATGCTAACAAAAATAAGCACATTTGGCAGAAACTGAAATATTATAGTTGCTAACCAGCTTGAGCTCTGTAGCCAAGTCAACCATAACTGAGCGTTGTCCATGGCTTCTGCGTTAATAATCCTCCCAGCACTCGTGAGTGCGCTGATTACAGCAAGAGGAGAACTGCAGAACAGAAGTAGCAATAACAGGCATGTGTTCACACACACTCTTCGAAGCCTCAAAGACAGCTTCGAAGATCCCAGATGGTTCCAATAGATATCGGTCGCTAATGGTGCTCTTTCAACCTTCCAATGGTTCCTCTGGAGTTGCAACTCCGTGACTGAAAAGAACTTGCCTACACGTTTCTTCTTTTCGTTACAAAAATCTTGAACCGCTTTATTAGCAGTGTAAACATCTTTAAACACCACAAACGCAACCCCAGCACCCTTTGCTCTCCCGTCTTTATAAGCCGCCATTTCCATCTCCAAATCAGCTCTACGTTCCTGCAACTTTCTCAATTTCTCGTCATCCGAAAACCCCATTTCATCATTTATCCGCCTCCATAAATCCTTAATTCCTTGGCACAAAGCAGACAACCTCCCCCTAATTCCATCATGGTAATCGACTAGGATTCCATAGTTTGTATCTTCATACAACGAAGCTTGTGATTCCATCTTGTTTACTAAACTTGTGACATTGTCTCTAACCTTAACCAAATCGGTGACCAAATCATCCAAGGCACATAAATCCATTGGCACAATAACTTTATAAACTTTCCCTGGATACCTATGTTGAAAGTACTCCACTAAAGAATCCCTTTCAGGCCCTATGTTTTTCGGTATCCCTTGTATCATTAAAGTAAATATGGCAGATGAATTAGCAGTACTAGGATCACTAGGGTTTCCATATCCATCCCTAAACCTAGTGATCCTCAACCTCCCTTCAATCTCATTAATCCCATAATGAACCAAAACAACAACAAACACAACGAACACGAAATGAACCCAAAGTAAACCCGAACCTTTCGCGATATGACTGATCGTCGTCTTCGAGAACTGATCCACCATAACCGCCCTTCCCGCGTACAGATTCAACGGCAGCAGGACAGTCACAGAGAGGACCGCAATCAACACAATCAGGGAAAAGCTCCCCCCCTCGATCAGGAGAAACTGGGCAGCGTCGGCGCCGCAGTGGCGGGCGATCTCGCGGCCGGTGGCGTGCCAGACCGCGAGGAGCTTCGAGAGGATGGCGGCGGGGCCCGGCATGCGGCGGTGGTCGCTACGGAGCTTGAGGAGGAGGAAGATGAGGACGCAGGTGACGCTGCCGAGGGCGGATATGTTGAGGAGGTACTGTATGTTGCCGTACCATGTGGCCTCGAAGCCTTCATCGTCGGATGACGACGGAGGTAAGGAGAAGAAGGTGTGATCATCGTCGTTAATGGCGGTGAAGGATGATGATGATGATTGTGGTGCGAGGTTCATGATGTGAACCTGCTATCTGTTGTGTGGTTCTCCCTTTTCATACACCGAATTGGAAACAGGGATTGAGGATGGGAAGGAATTTGGGAAATGGAGGAATCTAGGGTTAGGGTTTTAGGTGAAATTGATGAGAAGTCGATTGGAGTTATGTTGTTTGGTGGTGGGGAAAGGGGAAGAAGAGAGACAGGGAGAAAGGAAAAGGATAGATTTGGTATTGTGGATGGAATCAGTTCCCATGGAATCAAAAGAAAGTGCTTCATTTTTGTAAATAAATAAATAGAATATTTAAGTATTTAATTGGTAAACTATGATTTTCCTTCACATGCATTAAAAAATTATGATTTTCCTTCGATCGACCGGACCCATCCAGTGATACATCTAACGATTCATCCCATTATTATTGTATTGTATGTTTTAACTTTTTAGTATTACTTAGTAGTTATTGAATGGGTTGAACCAAACATTATGCCACTGTTTGGAATATTAGATTTTTATATGAATTATTGTGAAATTGATTAAAAACAATGGATTGATGATCGGATGGATTTGATTAGGTCATCCATCGGATGTCGGATGGATCCGATCCGATTATATTGGTTGGATTCAATCCGATCCAATTGATATCCAATAAGAAAATCCAGTTGATGGAACCGAACTGATCCAATCATCAAATGCATTGGAAAAATCCAACATCCATTGGATGTAATAGGATCCCCTCACATCTATTAGATGTCTACCAATGCACACCCCAACGTACAAAGATAAATTATGTTTTTTATTTAAGTTGGAAATCCTTATTGTTTGGTGAAGGCATGATGGATTTTTTTTGCAACAATAGCGGTTGTTGAGGTAGAGGCATTGGTGATTGGTGGACGATGGTGGTTGTCGATAGTGGTGGTAGCAGCAATCAACAATGGTGCAGGAGGTAGTTATGGTCGATATAATGGAGGTAGTGGTTGTGATGGGCAGTGGTAGTTAAGGGTGGCAATCGCGTCGTTTCCGGGTTGGTGGGTCACAAGTTGGTAGGTCAGAGAGTAGGGGTGCACACGGGTTGGGTTGATTTGGTTGAAAGTGTTTCAAGAATTCAACCCGATGTTGGCGGTTTGAAACTTTTTCAACAACCCAACCCAAACAAAAATTCAACCCGACCCAACCCAACCCAAACCGTGTGAGTTGGTCGGGTTATGTTTAAAATTAGGTAATAATAAACCTAAAAATGATGAATAATAAAAGGAGTAAAGGTGATTTATGTATTACTTTCGGGTGTTACGGTACACAAAAATCCGTTTGTTAATTTCCATATGTATGTGTATATATATGATTTAACACACACACACATATATGAAATATATAGAGATGGAGAAGAGATTTAAAATATATACATATAAAAAAGTTATGTAATGGTGTAATTATCTAATATACATATTTATATGAGTTTAACAATCAAATTAAATGCAAAATATTAAAGATATATCGGGTTCATCGGGTTGGTCAGGTTGGATTGGGTTCGCATTAGGCTAACTGTAACGCCCCGTTTCTCAAAGTATGTAAATTAACGGGTTTTGTTACGGTTAAGTTAAAATGGTGATTTATTTGTGTAATTTCAGGACTAGAAGGACTAGTATGTTAATTTTGGAAGTATAATGATGTTAGAGGCATGTATATAAGGGGAAAAGTCCTCAATTTCCTTCCTTTTTGCAACTGTTCGAAATTCAGAGAAGAAAGGAAGGGGTATTGGGCGATTTGGAGGAAATTGGGAGCAACAGTTGATTTGAAGGTTGTTGTTGAACAATCAATTTGGTGATCGTGTGAATTGTGTAATGTATGATTCTGATTCACGTTTGTTTAAGATTGAGTTATGTTTGGGGTTAGGGTTTGTGGAGAGATGGTCAATTGATCATCAAATACTTGTTTATGCTTGGAATTGATGTTATAAGTGTTGGTTATTGGTTGGGAATGACCTATAACTTGTTTTTTGGTCAATAATGTCGAATTTGGAGTTGATAGATGGAAACCCCGGATTTTGGTCGCAAACCGCGGCTGGGAAAGCGATCTGCGGGTATCGGCGGGNGTTCTTATTTTCCATTTTTTTCAATCGGGTTCATTTGAGGTTTTCTTGAATATAGTCCCCTAGGGGATGATGAAAAAGGATGTTTGGTGAGATTTGGTAGGAATTGGACTAACATTGCTATGTCATTTCGTAAGGGGGATCGGGTTAGACTTTGGAACCCATCTTTGGGTCAAGTAATGATGTGTATATGTATGTGTGTGTCTATAGGTGGTTCAAGTTGAATCTTTTGACTGTGAACGTGTGTGATCGTTAACATCTCGTCATGTTAGTACTCTACCTATGCTATGTATGGCTATGTGTATATGATTGTTAATGCATGTGTGATTATGTGTGTGTGTGTGTGTGTGTGTGTTTGGCATGAAAAAGGGTTACGATAGTACCTATAATGGTAGTGATACCTCTAGGGAAGAGATTACGGATTAAGAGGCCTGATACCAGTGTCATATGTTTTTCCTTGATGGTATTGAGCCATAAGGAAGGGGTTTATGTTGCATGTATGTAGTTGCTATGTATTTATGGTTATGTATGCATGATGGTATGTGGTTTAGGTGTGTGCTCACTAAGTATAAAGCTTACCCGTTGTTATTTAAACTTTTTAGTGGCAGGTACCTCTTCTAGTAACAAAGGAAGCGACCCGCTTGATGGCTCCGAAGGGATCATATAACTCAGCAAATCGTCATGTTTTGGATTAAGAGTTTAAAGAACCTACGTTTTGAAAAGATGATAGTTTCTACCGATTACTTATGCATGTTTTAATATTTAATGGTTTGAATAACTGGTTGTTTTTCTTTTATGAATCCTTAATAACACCTTTTAGAATGTTGAACAAGTTTTGGATGGAAATTGTTAAGTTGGTTGAAAATATTATTGTTTTTTCTAGCTTCCGCATCATTTTTGGTTACTTACTGTCAAGTATGAGTTTTGAGAAAATGAGACGTTATACTAACCCGATATCAACCCAATACATACGGTTTGAAAAAATTTCAACCCGATTAGACATCGGGTCGTTTCAGGCTGAGTTATTTTGCATCGGGTTGGGTTGGGTTGGTCGGGTTTTTGAACACCCCTATCATAAAGTCTTAACCCGAGCACGACCTGTTCAACTAATCGTGTCGAAATCTTCATCCCTAACTCGCGAGCCGTCAACCCGAACATGAACCCTGTAACCACTTAACTATACAAGTTCACAGGTTGCCGAGTTATAAACGAGTTGATGGGTCAAATACAACATACTTCAAAACTTCAAATAAAACCAAAATAAAATTTAATTTACTGATTTTAGGCGTTGAATTGAAATTGAAAAAGCAAAACTCAAAACTCAAAACTCAAAATAAAAATATTTAAAACATAAACGAGTTGACGGGTCAGAAAATTTAACCCAAACCCATTTATCTTTGTGTCGGTTAGTGAATTGCCACCCCTAGTGGTAGTGATGGTCATGGTAGAGGCGAGGCGACCCATGGTGTAAAGGCAGTGGCGATGAATGGTGGTTATGAAGGCGGAGATGGCGGATGGTGGTGATGGACAATGGAGGTCGGTAGGCAATAATAATTGTGGAGGTGGTAGAGGAGGGAAGTCAAATTGGCCAACAATATTGGTGGTGGTTTATGGTTAACGAAGGTGACGATGAACGTGGTCATAATGGTTAGTGGAGGTGGTGGAGGTTGTTGTAGTGGAAGAGGAGGTGGCGGCAGCGATCACAACTAACGGTGATGACTACTAAAACAAACTTCGTATTAAAATTATATGTAAAACGAGGGTTAATTGGTAATATTTTAGTTTATGTGCAATACCTACCTTTCCATGTCGCACCAAACGCGAGACAATCAAATCTTGTCCCCTATCCCATGTTACACCAAACACGAGACAACGAGTGCTACTACGTTTTATTCTGTCCCGTCCTGTCCTACGTACCAAATGCAGTTTCAGGGATGAAAGTAACGATAAATTGCAAAAACTACTAGCTTAGAAATCAAAAAACACGAAAACATAAACCTTAAATAAACCACAGGGACCAAAAACGTAAATTACTCTTCAAGATTTTTTACTGGGCTTACGCGAGGCCCATAAATTTTCAGAAAGTCGAAGCTTTCTCCGGCCACCGGCAGCTCACATCTTGCAACCGCCGGCGGACAAAAGGTAAGGGTTTTCTGATTTCTCTTCATTCATTTCCACATCTCACTGCCTTATCGTATGTGTCTATATTAGTGCTTTCCCCAATCCCTCTTTCTGATTGTTAATTTTTCTGATTTGATAGCCCTACAAGAAACAAGTATAGCAAGATTATGCTCTAACAAGTGAATACTAGTGTGGTTCATTTGATCATCTTGGCAATTTGTTGATGTTTTGGTACTAATTCTTAGAAATTGTTGGCCTCTGTGAAGTATTTATTCACTCCCCCAAAACCCTATACATCACTCTGTATGTATGTAATAGAGTTAAAAGGTGAAAAATGCTACAAGGGATTTGGACTTTTTAATCACTTTTAACCCGTGTTGATCTAATGATTCAAATTAAGTCTCGAAATAGCCTGTGAATTAGCTTGGAAGCAGTGGCGCGGATCCAAGATTTTTGTCTACCGTTAAGGTAGATTAAAAGCCTGCATACATTTTTAGCTTCATTCCACCTTTTTGAGGGGTTTTAAAGTTTTTTGGTTGTTTTCGAGGGTTTTTAGTTCTTTTTTGTCGATTTTTAGAGACTTTTTCGTGTATTTTGGTTGGATAGACTTTTTTTTTTGGTTTTGTAACAACCCGTTCCACATGGATAGAGAGTAGAACTTGTGAGCACCTTATAAGTCTCAAGTCATAGGCTACCAATAACTTCCACCATGGTTTTAAGTTGGACTCGAAGTTATTGGGTCAACGTGTTACAGGTTTTTTGGTTGATCTTCGGGTGCCTTTTTTGGTTTCATGGGGGCACAAACAAGAAACTAATGGGGAGGATTATAGTAGATTGTTAAAAAAATCGATTTTAACCTCGCTTCTTACCCTTCACATGATAACTATTATTCTTATCCGAAACCAAAGAAAAACTCTATCTAAAATCTAAATCAACAATGTTTTGTTGTGAATGTTCAATGTTTTTTTTTCTTCATACCTTCACAATATTTTGCTGTGAAGTTTCAGTGTTATTTTATGGTCTAACAGATTTCACGAAAATCATGTTGGTCTCATGTGAGCCCAACCCTATATACACATACATATACATATATACGTAAAATAGTTTTCTCCAAATTCTGGAATGTGGTCATGTGGGTTTTTTGATCTTGATACTGTACATTTAAGAAGACATCAAAATGCTTCTCAAACTCAATAATACGCAGTTGTGAGGTATTGTCTTGATGATCTTGGTGCTGAAAACTACATGGATATACTGATTTTGTTTTTTATATGATGCTCTTTGAATTCATAGAAGCTCTTGGCAATGTTTCTTGGGGATCCTGTTTACTGCGGTAGATGATTTTTTCTCTTTGGTTGTTTTTATGAATTTTGTTTTGGATACAAGTGCTTTAGACCTTTAGTTATCATATTAATGGTCACAATCATGTAGCATTTTGTCCACTTTCTCTTTTTGGGCTTAAGGCTAGCTGATAAACTATGTTTGGGAGAACTAACTGATAAGCTTGATGGCAATATAAAATATAAAGAAAAATATAAGGCGCATAATTGGAAAAAAGGTGAAAAAGAGCCCTAATAAGCCATCTGAAGTAGCATTTCAAAAGAAACTAGCTTATGGCTTACCGAGGCTTTTCCAATAAGCTTAAAAAGTAAGCTAACTTGTGATTGCCAAATGTGGCCTAAGATATGCATTATTTGGCAAACAAATGGAACAAATTTTTGCATCATACAATCAGTGGTGGACCCAAGATTTTTGCTGAGCGGATGTACCTAGGATTAAAGGCCCAGAAAGTCGTCCGCTGTGTTTTTAGCCGAATTCCACCTTTTCGAAAGATCTTTTAACGTTGTGGTTGATTTCAAGACCTTTTTCAGTTTTTTGCTTCATATCACTCGAGTGGAACCGATATATAATATCTAGAATAATGCTGTAGGTTATGATCTGGAGTCGAAAATGATGTTTTCTAGAGGTGCAAAACAGTCGATCGAGATTCTTTGCAGGCGAGTGAGCACTCCTATACATTCCAGATATGGTTACTCTATGCAGTCATATAGCGAAAACTCCATTTCTGAACCAAAAAGAAACGGAACTGGTTCGTTTGTGAGAAAATATTCAACCGATGCTTCACCTTCAGATCACATAAACCTTATAAAGAAGTTACGGGAGAGAACCAGCGCTCCTATTAAAGAAGTGAAGTCTGCTCTTATTGATTGCAACTGGGATTTGGGTAAGTTTTTATTTTTCTCTTATTGCGTTTCTTTGGCGTTTTTATGTTGAATATTGCACGGTAATTACGTTGCAGAGGCTGCTCAAAAGGAACTGCGAAAAAGGGGAATCGTTCTCGCATCAAAAAAGTCATCTCGCACTGCAGCCGAGGGTTTGCTTGCACTGGCTCAGAATGATACCAAGGCTGCCGTTATCGAACTTAACTGCGAAACTGATTTTGTTGCAAGAAATGAAATATTCCAACACTTGGTTAGTATTCTTAGTTTTTGCATATGCAATTAATTAATGCAGCAGAAATTAGATATTTTCACTCGGCAAGAAATCTATTTGGACAAAACAGAACAAGGATAATTGTTCCAGTTTGTCGGGACATTTACGTGGAACCAGAGTTGTCAAAAGCGAAAAGCGCACCGAAGCGCAAAGGGTGGGCTTAAAGCGCGAAGCGCAAAGCGAAGCGCGGGCTTCACGAAGGTGAAACGCACAATGTTATATATATATAATTATATATATAGTCATATAATTTAAATAAAATGACATCTTAAACATCAAAGCTCAAACATAGTCTTAAATATCAAAATAAACATCAAAGATCAAAGTATCAAACATAGTTTTAAGTATCAAAATAACATTAAACATAGTTAATCATGAAAAATCACTCATCAAACTAATCACTCATCACTATCATCATCAACACTAAGTAATTCTGTAGAGCATAATAACATATTAGAAAAAGAAGAAATCAAAGTGAAGAATGAAGAAGTAGAACAGATTAGA
>LUCG01117114.1:0-17076 GCA_001633085.1 Carthamus tinctorius
ATAAAATATAGATATGTATAAAAAGTCGAAAATACCCCTCATTTAACGGATGAGAGTTAACAGTCGTTAAGGGGAGAGACGAAAACCGGACGAAATCGCATACTACAGTGGCAAATTTGTATTTTTTAAATTCTAGGGACCAAATNTAAACCACAGGGACCAAAAGTGTAGTTTACTCTAAAAATAACAATGTATACTTGTTATGTTATAATCACATTTATTATATCATTATAAATCAGTTTTAATAAATTATCTAGGAGTTTATCAATTTAGTTATTTTCAAAAAGAAAAACATTTATATCGAGTCTTCTAACATAAAACTTTTCTTTGTCTAGTCAATTATCAATCCTAAAATTTCAAAACATTTGAGATATCATTTGAAGTCAGATATATTAGGAATCCCACATGTCTTATCAACTTTTAATGATGTTTCCATAATTTGAAAGATGATCATGAACACGTTTATTTAAAACGTGCAAAAATTTAACACCTATTATCCAGATCAATTTTTTTTTCACACAATTGGCAATTAACAATAAATACAAGAACACGGATCTTCATAAGCATTAGTCGGTTTTTGTGCTTTCAAAAAGTTTCCTTTATAGTCTTGTCACTTGAATCATAAAATATTCGCATTTATGCGGGGAAAAACATAACCTACTGTTGTATAAACATATTATTTGAAACGTGCAAACGATTAACCAAATTCCTTACCCAAATTAATTTTTCTTTCATTGTTGTCAACGATATAAAATCGAATAGTAAAACATATTTTCATAAATATTTGTTGACTTTTTGCTTTTAAAAAATTTTCTATGTAACCATAAAATCTTCATATTTATATGAAAAATGAAAATCTGTTATAGATTTTGTAAACACAATTATCTGAAACGTAAAACAGTTTAATACCATCCGTTACTCAAATCATTTTCCTCTTATAATCACCAATGATATAAATTTTAATACAAAAAAATATATTTTCATGAACATTTGGTAATTTTTGTGTTTTAAAGAATTCTATATAATTTCATCAATTGAATTATAAAAATCTTTGCATTTATTTAAACAAAATTTGTTTTAAAAGCGTTACTTAAATATTTATGACTTAACACCAAATGAATTATTGTAATTTATTTAGGTCTATTAAGGGGCCATTGGTCTTGATTCCAATAGGGTAGGGGCCTTATTTATAAAGGGATACTTTTTATAGACGCATACTTTTTATTTAAAAAAAAAACTTCAATTATTGCAATATGATAAAAACTAAGACCCTTTATTTGAAGTTTATCCGGTAACTGCTTAACGGATCAATTTATCTTATGGGACGAATATGAAAATGACTAGAATCTTATCCGGTACGAGCGATAACATGAATCGAGAGTCTTACCCAGGTAAGTGAGATCGACAACTCTTATCCGGTAAGAGCTTACCGGGAAAATTGTTGCATACGATACCGTTTTGAAAGATTAAAATATTGTTTGATATGATAGTGATAGTGTTCAGTTTTACCAATAAGTAGTTGTCGGGATGAGACTAAAATAATTTTAGATTTCTCTAAACAAGGCTTTTCTCAACAAATGCCCTAAAGATTTTAAAAGAATATATTAAATACTTGTTGTAAACTTACATGTTTGGTCCATGTGGTATAGCATTTGCTATAATTAAGGTTTCTTAAATGTATTAGTTACATTGTTCAATATGGTATGCATTATGTTGCCAAAGGAGTCCATTTTGTCGACCATCCTTATGTTTGACCATTAGGTGACCTTATGTGCATGTCACATAAGGGGTATTTTGGGTATTTTATACTTTTATTTAGTTTTTTAACTTTAAATTTATTTATGGATGACAAACAACTTAAATATTTGAACCTTAAACATCATGTTTTAAACTCAAAGACATAGAAATTGTAAACCCAGTTGCACATGCTCCAATCATTCCATTTCCCATCTCCTGCAAATTCATAGTTCAACTTATATGAACTTCATCCTTAACACAATCTTCTGATTTGAACTCCATCTTCAGAGGCATCATGAAACACAAGTATGCATTTGGACATGCATTTTCTTTGGTTTAACCTTGTATGCACCATTATTATTGTACACTGTAAAAAAAAACTTGAAATCCATAAATATTATGCTTTGAAAACAATTTGTGTTTTTTTCCCGAGTCTCTAAAACAGCTTACACGTATCGACTAATTTCTTAGATGACCATGAATGGTCCAGAGTCACCACATGTGAACCTCCATTGTCACAAATGCCTTGGTAGTACATCGATCCAAACCGAGAGAAGATGACATTCCCACTACACCACCAAGCTTTAAAAAGTGTACCACAAAACCAACTGGTTATTTATGATTGTTCCAATACGTTTTTTTTCCCGATAAGGTTCACCTGGGTTTGCCCAAACTACATCCTTGGTAATTTTTACCGAGAGCTAAAACATGCTCCCCTGGGATTAATACTCAGTGGCCCCTAGTTGCTTACCCCTGGATTCGAACTTGGGTGAGTTTTTCCCCAACACCAAGCATTAACCAGTAGGCTGCCCCATTGAGCTTTATTGTTCCAATACGATGTGGTGTGAATCTACGAATATGATTCGCAACCCATAAACATTTACGATTGAACAATTACAAGTTCAACAACGTAGACCTATGAACTTCGTGTATGTTTGATTTCATCACAACAACATACGTCGTTAACATTACATCTTTAGACACATAGTGTTTTTTTTTGGTATTACATTTAAGCCTTTGATTCTAATAGATGACGTATCAAAAAACAATCCTAAATGATCTTAAGATTTAAGTTCTTACTTAGTGCTCTCGATGAATTTCCACGTTCATATGTTGTTAATTTAACCAGGTCCTGTTAAGAACAGAGCGAAACGTAAGCGCAAAAGGACAAAATCGCCCCTCGCACGAAAGACACACGGAACGGCCTAACAAAAAAACGCAAAGCAACGGTGCTAACACAAGAAGACTCGTCTCACAAACAGAAACACATCCCATACGAACCACTGACAGTCTGATACTAATTAACGCGTTTAAACGCCCGTGTCGGTATAACACAAAGGACCAAACATGTAAATTGGGATAAATATATTTGATCCAAGAAAGTGGGACCCACAAGGGGGAGGAGGTGTGTTGATAGGGATCCATATACAGCAGAGAGATGTGGAGGGTCCATCCTCCAAATCGGATGCTGTCGTTATACGCCTACATACATGGCCTCACTCACTCACTCCCATTCCCATCTCTCTCACTTGCTTCCATTTTCTCTCCACAAGATGCTCTCTGCCATTGCTACAGACCTTCCAACCTAGGGTTCCAAATTCATCATCATCATCCTACTCTCTACAACCTGCTCAAGTAAACTTCAAACCCTAGATCTCTTACTCTACATTCATGTAAGCACTCTCGATCCACTTTTTATTTCGTTTTTTTTTATACTTTAAAACTTACTTATTATATGGCAGATGTTGAAGTTTGTTCCCATCGAAATCTCCGCATTTGCATTCCCGATGTTACTTTTTTCTTATTTTATTTTGGTTATTTTACGTTTTTAAGTGTTTTTAAATCTTTCTGTGAGATTTTAATTTGTTTGTGTGAATCTGTTTGATGCATAGTTGATAGTTTGATTACAGATTAGAAGTTTATTATCGATTTTTTATGTTTGATTTTAGGATTTCTAGTTTAGGTGTTTGTGTTTGTGGTTTTGATTTGCTGGTTTAGTGTATTTGTGAATCTGTTTGATACATACTTGATACTTTGATTACAGATTAGAAGTATTATTGATTTTTATGTTTAGGTGTTTGTGTTTGTGGTTTTAATTTGATGTTACTGAAGTGAAGCACGATTCGAGTTTAGTGTTGGATGAGCTGGTGAAGCAGAGAATTTGAAATCGGTAGATCTCTTTTTTGGTGTTTAGAGATGTTTTAATCTTATAAATCATGAAAAAATTCGTTTTAGTGATGTTCTTGTTGTGGTTTTGGTTTTGGTTTCTGTTGTTGTTAGTAGTAATGTTAAATCGGATGTTTTGATTGAAAATGTTGACATATGACCGGGAAGTGGTTCATAGTGAGTAGTGACTAGGATGGTTTATCTCATTTGAAAATTGATCCTTGCTCCCATATGACCTGATTTTTCTCCGATGAACTATTTGAGTTTTTGGATTTGCATGAAGCTAAAAAGGTACCGCTTTAGAAATTCCAAATCTGTGTAGGTGAGTTATATTGTAAATGTGTCTGCAAGACTGCAACTTTGTAACTGAATTTCGATTCCAAAAAGGCTTGGTGTGCATAGGCTTTAAGATTGTATTAGTTGATGCTGCTTCACCCAAATAGATGATGATAGGATGAGAACTAGAAGAGACCCAGCCTCTTACCACCCAAGCTCCCAATAGCAATTCTCGTATGCTGTGTTTTTCTTTTGTCATTTATATATTTTTCTTTCGATTACATATTCAAACTTCATTTTTCTGTTTACATGTACAGTGTTTTAAAAAGCTTCAAGTTTGGCTAGGTGGTCGTCTGTCGGGTGACTTTCTAGCACTATTTTGCCTCGGCAGGGACTAAAAGAAGGGTGAGGGGCTCTTTAAATGTATAAAGATATAATTTTTTTTCGATTATGTAGTTATGCAAAAACTGAATTTTTTGGGTACCATGCTACTTTGATGTAATTACTTCTCTGAATTACTGGTTTCATTGTTCCAATTGATACAAGTTACTTGGAAAAGATTGGAAGAATTCCCTCCAGGTTGAGAAAAGTTGGTTGATTAGTATAACTTGAGAAAGACAATTAATCCCCACTTTATTTTTTAAGACACTTAATTCATTTATTAGTTGCTAATGAATCAAGGGGGGAAACTCCTAGGCAGCTGGTTATCTGGTCCTAACTGATTAAAGTGATGGGACAAAGCTTAACACTTGAGTGGTCCAGCTTAGATATTGTATGTATAGTTTTTATTGTAGTTCTTGGCCCATAATGAAACCTAGGAAGAAATGACCAGCAAATCCAACAGATCAGGGAATTGAATAGAAAAAAAAAAATATTTTCTTAACAATTTTAACGTTTGCACTACTTATACTGTAGTAATTTTGTTTTCTATTATATTGTTTTGTTCTTCATAAGTGAGATTATCCTTCTTATTGTGGATTTGTGGGGACATAGGAGAAAAAGACACTTTTCAAAAGGACTGTTTTCTATGTTCATGTGCATATCTTTGAGTTCTTTTTCTGGTTGTGAGCTGTTCTGGTATTCTTTATACATTAAAATGATCATGATGGAAGGTATAGGAGGTGATCTACTGATCTGGCTGACTTTCTCTTGCATTGGTCCCACTGCAGGACTCATTTCACTTCTGTTTTGCCTGGAAAATTATAATGATATGCTCAGACCTGGATTCTGGTCCCATGGTGGAATTATACTACCCATTTCTGCTGTTCTCAAAGCGATAGCCAGTGTAGGATTAATACGTGCTTACAGGCTGCTCTAGTTCTCCTGGTACTTGCTCACATAATCGTCACATCGGGAAAAGCATCATAATAGATGGGTTCTTTCTATGGTACCCATGAGATTGTTGAGTTGAGAGATGAACCTAAGTTGAGTGATTACTCCAAGCCTTATCACCAAGCAAGGACAAATGACAAAGAAAAAAGGCCTGAGGGGTGCAGTAGATATTTGGAAGATGACATCAATAAGCTATTTGAGGCGATTAATGTGAGAAGTTCTTTCAATGGTTCAAGCTTCTCCGATGAAACGGGTGGAGCCACACCAAGGAAAAACCCATCAAAGAAACCAATGAGGATGAGCACATCTTCTACATCAGGAATTGGATATTCCGAGCCCGTGTCTCTGAAACAGGCTTTAAGGGGATTGTGCATTTCTCAGGCTTCAGAAATGGCTGCCATGAAAAGGTTATCAAAGCCTCCTGGATCTCCTGCCCTGTCTGACTCTGGAAAGCTGGCCGGTCTTTACAAGTCTGTTGTCAAAGCTAGTGAATCTGGTTCTTCTGTCGCTGAAGATAAGGTGGTTGAAATTGGGACATCTTTCAATACCGAAGAAAGCACGTCCAATTCTTCGGGGAGGATTCCTTGGTACCTGCGAGAACCAAAGGTGAAGCCATACAGCAACAGCGCACAGTCTTCCCCCCGAGTGTATCTTGAAAAGTCAACAAAGAGTCCGGGGCCTGCAATAAAGCTGAATGAGATTCTACAACAGCCAGAATCCGGGAGTGAAACTTCAATAAACGAACCAGTACAAGAGAAGACGATTCTATCTATTCCTTCGCCACCTTGTCATAAAGGTTCTTCGAAATCAGGTAACTCCGAAGTTAATTCAGTAAATAACCTTGCCCATGATAATCTTGCACCAAGTAAGGCAACCATTAAGTCATGCCATAAGGGCAAGTCACGGAGTGTGACTTCCTCATCTGGTTCCACGAAGAACAGTAAGCTAGGCAAGTCAACAAGATCTTCTCCTCGTGCTGTAAAGACAGTCGTAATTCAGCACAAGAACCTCATGAAGAAAAGGTTGAAGCAAGAGCTGAATTCAGCCACTGTTTCCAATGCACCTATTGCTGCGAATGCTAAATCGGCTCCCGATACAAGCAAATTGATATGCCAAAGATGCCATTGTGCTATAAAGGATGCAAAAGAAGAGCCCATGAAAGACTCCGAATCTCCCCTTTCTACAAGTGCTGAAGGCAGTTCTAACAACAGGAACGGTTCCATTCAGACAAGCTATGGTAAAACTGTCTCCTTCCTAAACAATAACAAGAACTCAAAATACGGAGATAAAGGAGACTTCACTCAAAGTTCAAATAGCAGCATCTGTGAATACAGTAGTAGCACTAGCATTAGTGAAGACAGAAATCTCAGTGGGTGTAGCATTGGCAACAGGCCTCATATGTCGAAAGACATCAAATGGCAGGCGATTCATCATATGATCAAACAAGAAGGGTTTCTGGGGTTGAGACATTTCAATCTCTTGAAGAAGCTTGGTTGTGGAGACATTGGTACGGTTTATCTTGCTGAACTAATCGGCACAAACTGCCCGTTTGCCATAAAAATCATGGACAACGAGTTTTTGGAAAGGAGGCAAAAGATGCCTAGAGCCCATATGGAAAGAGAGATTCTGAGCATCCTGGATCATCCGTTTCTCCCTACCCTCTATGCTCATTTTGTATCCGAGAACTTATCGTGTCTAGTTATGGAGTATTGCCCAGGTGGAGATCTGCATGTCCTCCGGCAGAAGCAGCCAACCAGATTTTTTCACGAACAAGCAGCTCGGTAAGCCAAACTTCTGGTCTTTGTGTGTGCAATTTTATTATTATTATTGTTGTTGTTGTTATAATTTAGGGTTGCATTCAGACCTTGGATTTTCACTGTTCAAATTTAACATAAAGTAGGAAAGATTTTGGAAGTTTACAAGGAAACTTGGGGGCTGTTTAGTTGGTTTTTCATTAAGTCCCACATGGATAAAGTTGTCTGTGGATTAATCTGTTGGTATAGACCAGGAGTTGCGGAGAGCTTTTTCATAGATGGAAGAAACATGTTTTTAATAGGGAGTGACGGGTTCGGAAAAACTTGGCTTCCTACATAAAGCTCTCCCCTAAAAGCTTACTGAATAAGCCACTTTCTATACCATTCACTACCAGAGTCCTCTATAATTGACAGAATAAACTATTGAGTCTCATTAAGTTGCTAACAAACAGGCCCTTGGTGGGAATCTGTAAATGTAAAATAGAGTCACTTCCATAATTGGAACAGTGAAATTTTGCTGCCTATTAACAGATGCACGGTTTTGCGAGCACCGTGTTTATGGGAAGTTAATAGAGTCAAGTTTTCTAATTTCTCTAAACATGCACCACATACGTCTTCATTAGGGATGGAAATGGGCAGGAAATGCACCCGGACCCCATTTTATGTCCCCCGCCCGCCTACCTGCTTAGGAAAAAAATTAATTAAATTATTTTAATTGGAAAGGGAAGAAAATGAGTTTTTTATTTTTAAAACAAATAAATAAACCTTTAAGTTTCCAAAACATATAATGATATAACCAACCAGCTACTAATTTGATAATCTGATTTCACCATGCAGATTCTATGTTGCCGAAGTCCTTCTTGCCCTCGAATACCTGCATATGCTTGGTATTGTATATCGGGACTTAAAACCCGAGAACATTCTAGTTCGTGAAGACGGTCACATCATGGTCACAGACTTCGATCTTTCGCTTCGTTGCTCCGTGAACCCAACTCTCTATCAATCACCTTCATCGGGCACAATGGAACCACCCCGGGTCTCCGGCCCGTGTGCCGGTTCTAGCTGCATCGACCCGTTCTGCATCAAACCCACCTGCCAAGTCTCATGCTTCCGACCCCGAATGCTACCACCGAAAAACCGGAAACCGAAACCCGATCTCGCGGCATTCCACCGCTCGTTACCTCAGCTCGTGGCCGAGCCCACAGAAGCCCGATCCAACTCCTTCGTTGGGACCCACGAGTACTTGGCTCCCGAGATCATCAAAGGAGACGGCCACGGGAGTGCGGTCGATTGGTGGACGTTCGGGATCTTCCTTTATGAGCTTCTGTACGGGAAAACACCGTTTAAAGGCTCGGTGAACGATCAGACGTTGACCAACGTGGTTTTGGAGAGCTTGAGGTTTCCTGAAACCCCGCTTGTGAGTTTCCATGCTCGAGATCTCATTAAAGGGTTACTAGCAAAAGAGCCGGAAAACCGATTGGGGTCGCAGAGAGGGGCGGCTGAAATCAAACAGCACCCGTTTTTCGACGGTCTGAACTGGGCCTTGATTCGATGTGCATCTCCACCGGAGTTGCCGGAGCCGTACGATGTCACGGCTTCGAAGTCCGCGGCTTTAGAGAAAGCGAAAAAGTATCTGGACTGTGACGGGTCTTCCGGAGGGCATCTGGAATTCGAGTTATTCTAGAATCTTCCGGTAACTTCTTTGCGGTTTCTGGTTTACGTCTCGAAACTCGATGAGTGGTGGTTGGAAAAACTGTTGGAAGTGTATCGATGGTTACATCTAATTCAGTTGGTACGGCGGCATCGAGCTTAATCGGGTAAGATAGTATGGCTCGGAAGCTTAGTCGGAGAAAAATGTACAAGTTATTTGGCCGAGTTTTGGAATCGTTGATCGGCACAGTTGTACAAGTTATTGATTAAAGATATGAAAATTTCGACACATTTGCGGGACGAGTGTCGATACTTTTCGGACTTGTTGGGCTTAATTTGTAGCTTATTGCAAGTGGTCGTGCTGAATTGTTTTCACCAACTACTGAATCAATAGATGCTGCTGTTTACTTATAAGGTTTCGGGTGCATTTGGTATGCATAAAGAATTGGACATTTGGGTAGGATGAGAGTGAGATTGAAAGAATTTGGAGAAATGTTTTGGGATTTTTTTTTTAAATTACTAATCTTATATGTTTTGGGGGGATAAAATTCAATTTTATTTTGAACTATAAATGAGCCTTTTTAAACTTACGTTGTTTAAAATAAAAATCAAAAAGAGAACTATCAATTACTTTATCTTTTTGAATTTTGGAAATAAGAATTTGAGAAAGAAAATTAATTGATTTAGGGGAAATTGGTGCATATGCCCAAAGACTTTACCGTTGGCCTCCTACCAGTTCTCTCTACCATTTAACATCTCATACCCATGCAATTCCGTTAAAACGGATCCAACACAAAAATCAAGTTTCTTCATTTAAAGGAGCTGGTGGTTCGTTTTAAAGGTCCTAGATCCGTTTTAGCGGACCTAGGTCCGTTTTTTAAAATGACCTAGGTCCGTTAAAACGCATCACCAACTTATTTAAATGGTCAAATTTGATTTTTTTTTTGTATTTCTGTGTTGGGTCTGCTAAAACGGACCCTTTAACAGACTTGCATGAGTATGAGATGCTAAATGGTAGAGAGGGAATGGATAGGAGACAAATAAGGAGGTGAAGCTTTGGGCATATGCATCAATTTCCCTTGATTTAGTCATTTTTTATTATTGGTTTTATTTTTTAATCGTTTTTTTACTTTTTACAAAACTAACACGAGGTTTGCAAAACGGTCCGCAAGCTAAAAGACAATATTTTCAATTTCAGACTTTCAAAAATTTACTTTCTTAACCCAGGTTTGAAAATAGTTATATTTTCTAGCTAGGTTTGTAAAAATATATTTTTTAATTGAAAATTTAGGACTATTTTTGTAAAGAGTGAAGAAAAATGACTGAAAATAAAATTTATCTTAAAAAACGACTAGAATAGTCAAATTTTCACTTAAAAATTTGCTAAGGGTCCATTTAGATTGCCAAATCTGAAATTAATTTCATTATCATAAGATCTTGGTTAGTTGGATTTCATAGGATGTATAATTTTAAAATATGTTAAAATATTTTTATAAAGAGTTAATAAAAATTAATTTTATAAATTTTATAGTTTTTAATAAAATATAAATAATAACATTCAATTCTATTCAAGTTATTACATGTTAAACACAAAATATTCTATCTAAATCCTTCTAATTTCTTTTAATTCTAAATCTTTCCATAAAATCCATATTTATACAAAAGAAAATCCGGTTAACTAAAAGATTGGCCAAAATTTTATTTAACTAAGGGTGATCTGAAGCAAAGGTTATTAAGATCGGGATTTTTTTTACCTAGGATCGTTTTCAATCCTATCAGATTTATGATGCTAATACGATCCAACAAGTTTTTCAAAGATAGAATCCTAAGATCCTGATCGCGATCTTAACAACTATGATCTAAATATAATTAATTGTCATATCATCCCATATATAATATAAAGGGTTTAGTTCACGAAAGTGTATCTAACTTGTCACGAAAAGTTATTGTATGTATTGGACTTTTAAAATTACCTTGTATTGTATCCAAGTTTGCAGAACTTACCATTTAATGTATTTTGTCCAACTTTTCGTGACAAGTTGGATACACTAAATTGTAAATTTTACAAGCTTGGATACACTAAAAGATAATTTTAAAAGTCCAGTACATACAATAACTTTTCGTGACAACTTAAATACACTTTCGTGAACTAAACCCTACAACAATAAACGGGTCATTATTCGGTTCTAAACGGGCCACTATATGGTTCAATGGGTCAACCGGTTTCAAATTGGGTTTTTGAAATTCATCAAACCGCCTTTGCCATCTCCCCGATAACTCCGATCACCGTCCGGCGACTCTACTCGGCGGAACCACCACCACCACTTCAGATCTCGCTGCTACTTTCTCCGTTCACGGTTCTTTCCTCAGTTTCCGGCCAACCTTCTCCTCATCTTCCAATATCAAGTAATTCTTAAATCTCTACCAATCCTTCCAAATCTCGCCGATTCCTCCAACATCAGTAGATTGTTTTGTTATTCCTGATGTATAAATCATAACCTCGCTATTCTGATTTGAACTTTTTCGTCACTTACTTTTACTTGTTAGGTTTAATTTGAAATTGAGTGCTGAAAACCCTAATTTTGAACCTGGAACCCTAATTTTAATTATAATCACAATTTTAAGAGCATCTCCATACAAAAATCTCCAAATTTGGAGAACTCTCTAAAAATTTTAAGAGAGAAATGGTTTTTTGTATAGAAGTAAGATTGTATTAGATATACATGTAATATTATAATGATCCAAGTAATGATGTTATCTACAAAATGGAGAATCTGTTGGAGTTGAATGCAATCTTTTTATCGAGATTTTGGACTTTGGGTCTCCGTTTTGGGGAACTTTTAAAGAATCTGTTGGAGATGCTCTAACTTATTATGGTATTGGTACTGGTTTGATCATTGCAGTCAGAAAAACATGCCTAAGGTGAAGACAAATCGCGTTAAATACCCGGAGGGTTGGGAACTCATAGAGCCTACTCTTCGTGAATTACAGGGAAAGATGAGAGAAGGTTTGGTTTATCCTTTCTATAGTACTTGATTAAATTGCAACCATAAAATTTGTCGATTATTTGATGTCAGATTAAGATGTGACATTTTCATAGTTATATTCTTGTTAAAAATGGGACAGCTGAGAATGATCCACATGATGGGAAGAGAAAGTGTGAGACCATGTGGCCTATCTTCAAAATTGCACACCAGAAGAGCCGCTACATCTTTGATCTTTACCATCGTAGGAAAGAGATCTCGAATGAATTGTATGAGTTTTGCTTGGATCAAGGATATGCGGATCGTAATATCATTGCCAAATGGAAGAAGGCAAGATACTCTCTTTCATATTTAGCCTTTAAAAAAGTCTATCTGTGGCCATTAGTTGTGTGGCTGCAGTCGGCCATAAGATGTTATCGAACAAATAGAGTTTTCTAAGAAGATCTTTTAGTATTGGATAGTTAATAACTTATAAGACCAAACACACAAACACCCCAAAAATCTTGTTCTGCTATTTGTGTCAAAGATATTTGAAGTGTTTATAGGTGTACGAGACTTTATAAAGCGGAGATTTCTTGTTTGTTCTTTTTCATGGTTAAATATCTATAGGAAGTGGTCTTCATGAGGGAGGAGGTGGATTTTACTATAAAAACTTAGCATCATTATTCATACACATTAGCTTATCCATGTTTGTGTAGAGTAGTAGTCTCCGAACACTTTTAACCCACGTGTAACAATTCCTCTACATGTACAAAGAGACTAGGGTAAGGACATCCTTAAATGCTCGACTTTCTGATAGAGTTCCAATGCGTCCGTGTATTAGGAAGAAGCATTCTTTTGTTAGGTAGGGACATCCTTAAATTTGTCTGAAGCTCATGCTTAAAAAAATATTGGGATTTTTATGTATATAACCTTAAATGAGATTTTAATTAAATCCATGGTCTTCTCATGTGTATAAAGCCATTTTTTCTTTAATAGACTAGGAGGTCATGAATTTAATTACAATCCGATTTAAGGTCATATCCGTCTAGGGGGTTGTTTTTCTAAATAACCCAAAGAGGGTTATGGGAGTGACCTCAAGGAACCGATAGCAGTTGGTGGGATTAGAACATGAGATTTTTTTAAAGGGAAATTGATTCAAATAGCCATTCTACACACCTGAATTGGTCTCCTAGTCACTTCTCTCCCATTTTTACCTAAATGTTATTACATCTGCAAAATCTAGGTTTCTAATTTGCTGACCTAGCTAAAAGACACAAAAAAACGATCTGGTCAATTTTCCTTTTAATTTTTTTGGGTCCGCAATTGCGGATCTAGGTCCGTACTTTCTTTTTAAGGAAGATTGACCAGATTCGTTTTTTTGTGTCTTTTAGCTGGGTTCGCAATTATGGACCTGGATATTGCGGATGGGTAAAAGTGGGGAGAAGAATGGCTACGTGACCAATTTGGATGTGTACTTTAGCTATTTGAGTCAATTTCCGTTTTATTAAATGTATATATAATATATGACAATTACTCATACATGCTCCTCACTTGTGGTTTGGCTTGAACCCTTTGACCTCCGGTGACGTTGGGATCATACCGGTAACTCGGATACCGTATGACCAAAGACTAGGCCAACCCCTTTACATAGGTAGACCGTGAGACTCGATGCTTCATGATTTGCCACTAGCCGTACCCCTTTTATTTTCCTTTGCCTTCCAAAGGTGAGATAAGTTGGTCAATAGTGCTGGCAGATATCGATTGGAGTGTGTCTCTAGTTAAAGGTTTATATCCTTGTGAGATCTTCACAAGGCTAAAATGGTTTTTATCATGAACTCTGTGTGTTTGAAAACATACATTTTTACGAAAAGCATTCTCATGGTTGGTATTGAATTTCAGCCTGGTTATGAACGACTCTGCTGTTTACGATGCATTCAGCCACGTGATCACAACTTCCAGACGACGTGTGTTTGTAGAGTGCCCAAACACCTGAGGGAGGAAAAGGTAATCGAGTGTGTGCATTGCGGTTGCAAGGGCTGCGCAAGTGGAGATTGATCGTTTAATCTCGTTCTGAATGGATTATCAGGTAATCCTAATGCGCTCACGTTTATTATTTGCAAACCTCGAGTTGATAACTGTTAACACTGTACTTTGTAGACAACTATTTGGTTTAAAACCATCGTGTCATATATTCGGATGTTTCTCGATGTTTTTTTCTTATTTGGAAAACATTTCATGCCTTTTTCTTATTGCACCTTCTACTTACTATTTGGTAGACACCATTAAGTAGCATTTCAATTAGTTACTCCGCATGTCATTTTAGGTCATTTTACATTGTCATTTAACTTATCAACTAATTATTACTAAGCATGAGCAGTGGCGTATCCAGGATTTTTTCGTAGTGGGGACACCTTTAAGATAGAGTAAGAGCTCGTAAAGTCGTCTGATATTATTTTAGCCTATTTTCACCATTTCGAGGGGCTTACAAAGTTTTATTGGTTAAATATAAAGGAATTTTTAAGTTTTTTGGCGATTTCGAAGGAGTTTTTTTTTTGATTGATTTCGAGAGCTTTTTTGGTTGATTGAGAGGTAATTTTTTGGTTGATGGGATCCATACGGAAAATCAGTGGGAGAACTAAGGTTAAAAAGAGTTTTTTCTTTAAACTTTAACCATAGTTCTCCCACTGATTTTCCGTATGGATCCCATCACTTACTAAGGCTAATTTTCTTGGTCATCAAAATGGATTGTTGGTAAACGTCTTTTACCCGATAAACGCTAACTAAGTAACAATTTCTCTTTTAAATGGTAAGATTATCTGTTGCTGCTTTGCTTTTTACCGGGTAAGATTCTCGGTCATTGTTAGGTGCATGCAAATGACGTCGGTAAATGTTTATCCAGTAAAAGTTTAGTAACGACTCGTAACTAGATCCCATTAGTGTTTTCAAAGAGGGATTGGCTATTAAAGCCCATCATGTTGAAATTGGATTCGAGTAATATGGAAGGCTTAGCAAAGGTGCTCTGATTCTTCCATGTTACTCGAATCAAAGTCTAATTTAAAAATCAAAACCAGCTTTGGACTCATGCCATATTACTCATTGTATAACGGATAATATTGGTAACAAAACGTGAAAAATGCCCTAAAGGTTGTTGAAAACTTGAAATAACCAACTTATAAGCTAGTTTATGGCTTTACGAAATGAAGCTTTTTCAGTGAGCTAAATAAATAAGCTAGCTTATAGTTGCCGTGTAAGCAATTTCATGTAGCGATTTTCAAGTTGCCATGGAAACCGACAATCGACTATATGGAGGATTCATCAAAGTTGATCACAATGCTAATTTTTTCATTTTCATAAGCAAATTTCATTTACAGTATTCCATTACTTTTCAATTAAACAGAACCCGAGATACATTATAGAATAAACTTATTCCGAGAACTTACTTCATGAAGGAAGCTTTAACAGCAAGCCTCAATTGTTTACACCTTTTAGAACAACAAGGACATACAAGTTAACAGCTGACAATGTGAAACTGAACTCCCTTGAAAAGTAACCGCTAGCAATTTTCACACGAGGGCGTTCTTGTCAGTGTGCGCGTACATGTATTTGCCATGCGTTCTTGTCAGTGTGCGCGTACATGTATTTGCCATGGTCAACCATTATGACAAAAATGACAAAAAAAAATTTGGGCTAATTATTCCAATGACGTTCTTCGGAAGCTTGTTTTGTAAAACAACTGTAATTCTAAGTTTTCACAGAAACGAACTGTTTCTAACCAAGAATGTATCAGATGAACGTAAATTAAAAAATCTTAACTTATTTAAACATATTCAGCTTAAAATACTTGGCATATTTCATCAGCCAACTTTTAAAACGATATTTAGAAATATTTATATATAAAGAAAATGTTTTCTTGTGGATGAAGGCATGAATCAAGCATGAGCTTTTGGCCCATAAAGACAATAAAAATATTGGCTGAAAACTTTTATAGAAAAAGATTCAGACCCACTACCACTGTTGCTTCGGTGGTTCATATGTTGCGATCGCTGTATTTTAATTTATTGTATATATAGCTTATTAAATAAATAAACACGTAACTGTATATTTATTATTATATTATTCGTTGAAAAAGAAACATAAATGAGATATTTGTATAGATACGTAATCTGCGTTTGATACGTGGGACAAGACAGAACAGGACGGGACAAAAATCACCGTCCCACGTTTGGTGCAGCATGGGACATAACAGGAATTCACCGTCCCACGTTTGGCGCGACATAAGACAGGGATAGGAACTGGGACAAGGTGGGACAACATGGGACAGAAATGGCTTTTTTTGTTCCACCAAAATAGGTGGAACAACATGGGACAGAAATGATACAGAAACTAATATATTACTAATTAACACTCGTTTGTTCTGTCCAGTCTTGTCCCGTCCAGTCCTAAACTACTCTCTTGTCCTGTCCAGTATAGTCCAGTTATGTCATGTCTTGTCCTGTCCAATCCTGTCTGCGTACCAAACGCTACCTAATCAAATAAGAATAATAAAAGAGTTGATAAATAATCACTGATTATGCGTTATTTTGCATTGTGAAATAATGCTTATGATAATACAGTGTTGGTTCATGATGTAAAACAGATGATACAAAAAATAATTGCTTCGTGAAACAACGTTGTACTTTCATATTGTTTGACAGTATGATACAACACATGAAAGTTGGTTCTTATGGTGTTTGGTTCTTTTGTTGTGATCGTTTCATTATTTCTTTTTTTAAGGGTTATTTATGATTTCGTAGCACTTTTACATGACGACTTATTTTGTTAATTTCTTTTATTTATATTTATATTTATATTTATATTTATATAGACTCAATCAAATGCACACCGTACAATTGTTACACACCTTAAAACCAATGAATTAGTGCATTTTATGAAACAATGAACATTCATTTATTATGATTTAAATATTTATAGAAGGTAATTAGAGTTCATTAATTATGATCACCACTTATAATAAAAAACTATCAATATATTTATGAATCCATATATTCATTAAAAGTAGATGGATGGCTGAGATTGGTTCTTAATGTGTGTAACAATTGCACGGTGTGCATTTGATTGAGCCTCTATATATAGAGGCTCAATCAAATGAACACCTTGCAATTGTTGCACATCTTAAGAACCAATGAATTAGTGCA
>LUCG01117170.1:0-11739 GCA_001633085.1 Carthamus tinctorius
CTCTCTCTATTTTATATTATTTAATGAAATAAAAAAATGGGTAACATTGAGTTGGGTATAACTAATGTTTTGGGTTGGTTTGGATAAGGTAGTGAAAAATTGATATGATAGTTGGGTTGATTTGAGTTGAAACCAAGGATATGTTTGGCAAACTAGCTGATAAGCTAGCTGGTAGCTGATAAGATAGTTGATAACTTATAAGCTAGCTGTTGATTGATAAGCTTGCTAGTAGCTGATAAGCTAGTTTATGAACAAATTATGTTTGGCAAAAACTAGCTTGGGAGTATGTAAAATAACCAAAAAGGACATCTTTGAATTTAATAATTAATATTAATAAGGGTATAATTGGAAAAAGTTACAACAAGCTCCTCAAACGCCACCTCAAAGTAACGTTTCAAAAAGCTAGCTTCTGGTACATGTTTGAATGGACTAGCTTATATAGCTTATTTTTGTCAAACACAACCTAAGTATAAAGTATGGCCTGAGCTAAGTTCATATCAATCCTTTTGGTGTTACCGTACTTACAAGCAACAAATATCATAAATGAAAATAATATATTTTTGAAGCAACAATCATTATATCCAAAACAAAAAAAATGTGACGTAACCAAAAATTTATGCTAAAAAGATATTGCAAGTAGATTCGAAGAGAAAGATATCGAGTGTTTTTTACTATATTTAAACGTAAAAACCTGAGAGATAGATAGAAGAGGTTGAGTGTATGCCCATATGCTCAATTTCAACCATCAAACGGATTATATGAATTCCTATTTTTAAACCAAATTTCTTTTGCCAAGTTTCTTGCTTGTCTTTTTCTGCCATTATTTCCCTTCAAACCTTCACAAATTTACATAAACAGAGGCCCTTTTTTTCACCTTCTTTCTATTCATACAAACTGGAGATAAAATAAAATACCAAATATCAAGCCCCACCCTACTTCATTTTCAACTCCCTTTTTCTCTCTCTCTCTCTTTGATCAAAGAATCTAGGGTTTCCAAGATTTGATATTTCACCTGTTTCAGACAAAACCCAGGTGAGAATTCTTGTTTCTTGAAATGTTTCTTTAAAATTTGCCCAAAAAAGTTTTTTTTTTTTGAAGTTTTAGGGTTCTGTTAATTTGAAGCTATAAGCTGTTCAATATCTTTACTCAATAAAGATTTTAGATTCTACCCTCTCTTTTTTATGTTTGTTTGCATATGGTTTCCAAATACTGCATGCTTTTCATATGGGTTTTTGTTAATTTGAAGAATTTGAATTTAGTAATTGTTGGAAATTTGCTGTTAATTGATAAAGTTTGTATCTTTGTGTTTGTTTTGCTCAGGGGTTTTTGTTAACTTGAAAAGAAAGCATGGTTTTCATATGTGGGTTTGAGTTTATTTATGGAAGCAATTGAGTTTGTTTTGGTTGGTTTTTGTTTGTTTATTAATTATGATTTTTTGTGAAATTTAAGCTAATAGCAGTGAAAATAATTGTGTATCTTGGAGCTTTGTGTAAGGGTGATCATGAATAATTGAAGTCAACTCAGGCAAACTATCATTTTTCTGATAAATTGGAAGAGTTTCATGTGATTTCTTTTGTGTTTTTTGATATGAGTTGTTAGTGACTTCCAATGGAGAAGAGTTTATTTATTAGGGGTTCTAAAGTTGTTTAAAATTTTGGTCACCGGAGGTGACGAAATGGATGCAAATTGGGAATAGTTTTTTCGGGTTTCACGCCGTGGGGCGTTGAGGTGGGTGACGATGGGGAACTTACGAAGTTGATGATCTCAAAGTGTTAATGTTATCCATACGTAGATCCATACCACTGGTATTTTTTAGTTGATTATGATATATTACATTCTTTTTTGGTAACCGTGGGTTTCCGGGCCAGCTTACACGGACTGACTAATCCCCCAGGCGACCACAAATGGCCTGGAGTTATTACAGGTGAACCTCCATGGCTTGAAGGGCTTTGGATTTGAACCTGGGGTAGATGAGATTTTCCACTACAACGTAGGTTTGTTTTTGGTACTCGGGACATTGCAAGATGGGAAAGGATTGGACAGAAAAAGAATTTGTCTCATATCTGGCATGACATTAGATCGGTACGCCAGATGTCCTGGATTCTTTTTTGTTCCACCTAGATGACACAGGTTTGGTGAATTACTAAACTACCCATGTCAAATTAAGACCTTACTACCTTCCACAATTCTTTCACATGCCTACTTCACTTTTGCCCCTTCCTGTCCCACTCCTATTTGCATACCAAACGCATGTTGACCTCCTATCTCATGCACTTCTGATGCGGGGACCACCCAAAGTGCATGTCTCAATCCACGATTTGGACCGAGGGGTTGTAGATATTTGGAGCCCTCATATAATCGTTTGATTATTGGTGAAAATTCTGAAATACCCCTTAACAAAGAAAAGCTAGAGGAATCGTGTATGAGATAGAGTTAGTATCGTGAATTATTTACACTAGTTACTCTATAAAGGCTTTAAGGTATTAGTATTCTAGAAATGTAGAATTATAGTAATCAAATGCTAAGTTTCGCATTAATCATGTTTATTATCCTTCAAACAGTATCGACAAATATACTTTATTATAAGCGTTATTATCACGAAAACTCTGCATAGTATACAAACTCCAAAATGGTATTAAAGAACTTCGATATGGCTAAAAAGGCACAAGATAAGTGTTCATAGTGTCCAACGTTGTGTAGATTGTTTGACTGGTTGAAGGCCTCACCTATTTATAGGACACCACCTCATTAACGTAAATGACGGAGGTCAGATCGGCCCAATGGCTACATTCAATCCTCTAGAATTACATATTTAATGTTTGAACTTTCAAAATAGAGTTTGTGCTAATTTGCATATATGGTTTCGTATTATGTTTCTTTTACAGAACTTCGCTTTTATTTCACATATTTTTATTGCAATTGTGAATCTTTCTTTCAGACAAAAAAAATGGGAAAGTTTTGAACTTTCTAACACCCTCTACAAATGGCAACCGAAAGCCCAATTCGAATAATTGAAGCAAGTGGAAAATGGCTTGCGAAACCATCTACAAATATGGGCATTGAGGATTTGGGTTTGGTTTTAAATGGCCAAAGGTTTCAAGAAAGAAAGAGTAATGTAGCTCCAAATCGAAGCGGAAGTGCACCACCAAGTATAGAAGGTTCGTTTGCAGCCATTGAGAACCTCATTTTCAGGCAAAACTTTGCGGCCGATGCTAGTTTAGCAAGTCGAGAAAATGCTAGTGATACGTGTGAGTCTGAAGAGCAGCTTCGTGCCGACCCGGCGTATTTTGCGTATTACTGGGCCCATGTAAATTTAAATCCAAGGCTCCCTCCGCCGCTGGTTTCGGGCGAAAACCGAAATCTCTTTCGCAATGTAAGAAGTAGTGGGAGTAATCGGAGATTGACGTCTTTTGATGATTCTTTCAGCAGCTCTTTCCACTTGGATCACAGCAGTCTTTCTACTCATAAGGAAGAGTCGGATGATGATAGATCGCCAAAACAGGTAAAATTATTCTTTTTCATGAAAAAATGCGAAAAAGATGGAAATCTTTTGTGGTGTCGAATATTTACCGAGCTTTCATGATTGTATCCTCTTATGCAAGGTCTCTAGAATTTTCTTTTTCACATTGTTTGCTACTAGTTTTGAGCTTTTGTCATTTACGGAGACATTATCTGGATATATTACGTGCTCGTGTGTGTAGGGTCGGGTTTAGGGGAAAACCTAAAAAAATGGAAAACTGAGGAACACCCTGGTAGCCCTTCATCTACACAGTATGCACATGTGCATACATGTAATTTGTAACATGCACACGTGCATAAAAACCAAAAAACAACTTAATTTACTTGTATGCACAAGTGCATGCTGTCCAGATGAAAGGGCTACCAGGGTGTTTCTCAGTTTTTCATTTTTTTGAGGTTTTCCCTTGAACCTCCCTCCTTGTGTGTATATGTATTAATAGGGTCAGGTTCAATGGAAAACCTCAAATAAACGGAAAACCGAGGAACACCCTCGTAGCCTTCCATCTGGACCGTATGCACTTTTGCATACGGGTACTTTTGTAATATGCACACGTGCATATGCATAGGTGCATAAAAACCCAAAAAGAACTCTTGTGCATACGGTCCACATGGAGGGCTACAAGGGTTTTCCTCGGTTTTCCCTTGAATCTCCATTCTGTTTAAATATAACAAAGTTTCAAGAATTTCCAAATTTCTTACTTTTTGCCCATTTTGAAGATTAGTTGTTGATCCTGTGACACTTAGTGATGTGGGTATCAAGTTTATTGTCCGCTTAGCCATAACCGTTGTCCATGCCGTTAGATGTTACAAGATCAACAGGTTACCGGTCAAAATAGGCAAAAAAAGGAAAATTTGAAATTTCGTTATATCGGTCGAGAGATAAAGTTATTCGTTACACTAAATAGGGACTAAGGGGCCGTTTACTAATACTTACCCGGGTAAGCACTTACTGGCATCACTTACCTTGTAATCCTTGCCAATTGAGCATGAAAACCACAGAGAATCTTACCCGGTATGAAAGCCATAGTCTTACCCGGTAAGTGATCGAAACGACTCTTACCTGATAAACACTTACTGGGCTAAAGATGCTTACCAGCAATCAATTTTGATAGTCCAAAAATGTTATACGATAAGGTAAGTAAGGGTAATGTCGTGGCCAGTAAGCACTTGCCCGGTAAGCGTTTGGTAAACAGCCCCTAAGCCAAACTTTGTTACATTTTGATGCATTTTGCTCAATACTTATATGCATACAGATATTACGGTTATAAATGCAAAGTATATTTCCATACAGGAAAATCTTCCTCAAGTTCATTCACCTGCATATAATCAGTCTAGCCCATTCAAACATGAACCAAATGAGGAAGCAGATAACCATGATGAATCCAACCCTACAACCGCTAATGTTTCAAGTTCATCATCCATAGATGTTAGACGAACCAATATGCTGATTAAGCCGCCCGTAAACAAAACCGGCGGTCATTCAGAAGAGGACGTTTCAATCAGTGGTGTTGCTGATTCCAACGTTTCCGGTTTAAGAAACGGAATAGTTTCTCTTAATATATCCAACATTCCTAAATTAGAAAGTGAAAGACACCAAAGGGAATGGCAACAAGAACAGGTATTCCGACAACCAAGAAACCCGTTTCATGCTCAAATTGCCCGCCCGCAAATTGGAATGAATTCGTTTCTTGAAAATCCGACCAATTTCTCATCGGAGGTGCAACCAATACTTCATTCCTCTGGATTCACCCCGCCACCTTATGCAACCGATGCCGCCTATATGCCGCCCGCAAACCATCCTGTATACCCAAATATGATGCCAACCGGATACTTCACGCAACAATACACCATAGGCGGATATGCTTTCAACCCACCACCTCTTTCACCATATGTAACCGGATATCTTTCTAATAGCCCCGTTCCAAGCTTTAGTGGTCAAGGTCAAACTTCCGGACTCAATTTGCAACATTTTAACAATTTCTACGGACACCTTGGATTACCCGTTCAACCTTCGTTTGCAGAAGAGCCGAAACCACAGCCGTTTGGAGGTGTGGGCCATATTAATTTGAACTCAAGAAGGGTTCATAATCCGAGCCCTTACTATTTTGGGAGTCCAACAAATATGGATTTCTCGCAATATCCGACTTCACCCTTTGCTAGTCCGGTAATCCCGGGATCTCCAATTGGTGGGGCCAGTGTAAGTTACACTGGTAGGAGAAACGAAGGTGTGTATGGTGGATGGAAGATTCATACGGGAAATCGAGTTATTGATGATCCAAAAACGTATTCTTTTCTTGAAGAGTTGAAATCTGGTAAAGGTCGAAGGTTAGAGCTATTAGACATTTCCGGACACATTGTTGAATTCAGGTAAGTTCTAAGCCGATTGATTACTCTAAGCTACTCCTTCTGTCCCAAAATAAGTGTCCATGTTCTATTTTTGTTTCTCTAAGAATAGGTGTTCACTTTCAAGAGTAAATGTCTACTTTCCAAGTCTACCCTTACTTATAAAGTGGACGAATTTATCGCTCCTTGTATGGTTTTGTATAGTTAAGGTTATAAGGTTAGGTTTAGGGAAAACCATAAAAAATGAAAAATAAGGAACATCCTGGTAGCCCTTCATCTGGACGGTATGCACTTAAACATACAAGTAATTTGTAACATGAACACATGCATAAAAACCAAAAAATAACTTAATTTACTTGTATACACAAGTGCATACCATCCAAATGAAGACTTTGAGGGTGTTCCTCATTTTTCCATTTTTTAGATTTTCCCCCTAAACCTCCGTATAACTGTCATTTAGTTAATTAGAAAGTGCAATAATCACACATTTCAAAAGCCGCGTGCCTTTTTCATTGTGGACATTTACTTTTGGGATGGAGGGAGTTTTTTTTTTTTCTTTTTAAGTTATTTAAATGAAGCAATTCATCTTTACAACAATTGTTGCAGTGTTGATCAACATGGAAGTCGATTCATTCAACAGAAGTTGGAAGTTTGTAGCAATGAGGAGAAGGAATCCGTGTTTAAAGAAGTTCTTCCTCATGCTCCGAGACTAATGGTCGATGTTTTTGGTAACTACGTTATTCAAAAGGTGAGGTCTCATGGCTTATTATGTAGTTTATTTCTTGCATCCTTCATTTAAACTAATTCTAAACGCTCACCATGAAAATTGCAACGGTTGACTCGGCTCGTAGGTTATTAGTAAATGTTTGACTTTTACAAAAGATTTTATAGTCCCTTCAATAGAAACTTCCTGCATTTGTAACCTTTTAAATTTTCATGGGATACCCGAAAAAAGGAAGTGTTGTAATATGCATTACTCCCTCGGTCCCTCCTTCCCATAATAAGTATCCACTTTCAAAAGTAAGAGCCTACTTTCCGATTCTACCCTTAATTATGAGATGGAGAAATATATTACTTCCTCTTTTATTAAGGGTAAAATTGTCATCTAACTAATCTAAGTTCAATAATGACTGCACACATATGACAATTCTAATAATGTATGCATATTTCAATGTCGACATTTATTTTGGGATGGAGGGAGTAAAACAGAAGGAGTGGCTTAATTCTCGTCTTTGGTGTATTTTAGTTTTTTGAGTACGGAAGTGCCGAGCAGAAGAGGGAGCTCGGGAACCAGCTTGAAGGTCAAATATTGCCTTTAAGTCTGCAGATGTATGGTTGCCGTGTAATCCAAAAGGTATATAACTAGAATTTTACACCTTTTTTGACGTTTTCTATCTCCGTAAATTTCAAATTTTTTCCTTTTTTTCCTGTGTGTGGAAATATACTGAGTTTGTTTCGTTTACCATGTTGATCACTGCATGTTTCAAGTGTGTTTTCATTTCAGTTTTCAACCATTTATTTGCATCTTTTTCATCCCGTTGAGCTAAATTTACCATAGGCCCTTGACGCCATTGAGCTAGAACAAAAAACGAAGCTTGTCCGTGAACTGGATGGGCATGTTTTACAGTGCGTTCGCGATCAAAACGGGAATCATGTGATACAGAAGTGCATCGAGAGTATTCCAACCGATAAAATAAAGTTTGTGATAGCTTCTTTTCGTGGTCAAGTTGCAGCCTTGTCAAAACATCCCTACGGTTGCCGTGTGATACAGGTACAAAGGTTTATTTTGAACTCAAGAAGCCTTTATTTCTTATTTCTTTTTTCTTTTTTCCCTTATTTATTTCGTTGACAATACTTAAAATCCACTTTTGTTATTAATAGAGGGTACTAGAACATTCTACGGACGAACTACACAGCCAGTTTATAGTTGACGAGATTTTGGACTCTGTTTATGATCTTGCACAAGATCAGTATGGCAATTATGTAACACAGGTTCGTACCTTTGAGTAGGATATACTGAATTTGTTTGGTTTGTTAATTACATGATGCCAAACCTTTATGCTCTAAATTCATGCTTATCTAAATGTTCTTTATTACTTATATACACCTGTTTGATTATCGTACTTACAGTATGTGTTGGAGGGGGGAAAACCCGAAGAAAGAAACCAAATTGTACACAAATTGGCAGGACATATAGTACAACTAAGCCAACACAAATTTGCGTCGAATGTTATTGAAAAATGTTTGGAATATAGCGACTCATCCGCAAGGGAAATCATGATCGAGGAGATTATTGGATATGCTGATGGCAGCGATAACTTATTGGTGAGTAAAATTACTCCCTCCTTACCAGAATAAAATAAGTGTCTGTATTTCTATTTTTGTCTGTCACAAACTAAAAGTCCGTTTCAAAAGTTAGTGTCTGCTTTCCAGTTCTACCCTTTATTATGATATGAAGAAATTTTTTACTCCCTGTATTGCTAAGGGTAAATTTGTCATTGTTGATTTAGGTGATGGTGAAGGACCAATTTGCAAATTATGTGGTCCAAAAGGTTCTTCAAACATGTAGCGGGCATCAACGGGAAGTGCTATTAGGCCGTATAAAGATTCATCTGAATTCGTTGAAGAAATATACTTATGGGAAACATATTGTCGCTCGCTTTGAACAACTGTACAGTGAAGGTACGTATCCGTGAATCATTTTCATGTTTGTGGTTAAGCAAATTAGACCACTAGGTTGTTCATACGGTTTCATGATATCTCAAATCTAACAAAAGAGATCGATGGGTTTTGATTTCTTCTTGGTGTTATGCAGAAATCGAAGCATCGGGTCTATAAGTTGCACCCGTTCAGTGAGATTATCTGTGGAAGTGTTTCATTGTTCGCATAATCATCGTGAAGAACCAGAAAGTGTTTCATTGGTTGTGTACTGATCCTGAAGAACCGAAAAAGGTGTATTTGAACGGGATCTATCAGAAAGTTAGTTTACAAACGAACGAACAAACGAAGGTCTGAAGCAGCAGTTGGTAGGGTTTTAGAGTTGGTTAGAGTTGCAATGTGGTTGGGTTTTATGTAAATAGCTGAATTACATGGTTAAGTGTGTGGTTGTTCAAATATTCTTTAGAAATTACCAGAAAACCGATGTCTATGTTTGTGTTGTTCCTTTGTGTGTGCATATGTAGAAAGGAACACAAGAATGATCAGATCACATGTGATTTTACTGTAGGTTAAAATATGAGAACACGAGAACGATCAAATCACATGTAATTTTACATTAAAATCACATGTGAGCCATGGAACACGGTTGAAGCAAAGGTGTGCGCGGCTTGACCTTGATCTCGGCCAAAGTCGAACCGTAGTCACACACTCACATGTGACTGACATTGTAAAATCACATGTGATTTGATCATTCTTGTGTTCTTTTATAAGACTGGTGTTATTTGAATCCATCTTTCTCTCTTTCTCTCTCTCCCCCCTCATATATATAGGCAAAAAGGATCATGTGAGAAGAGTTAATGGTGAGAAGCTTGAGAGTGGATTTGAATCGTTGATCACATTTAATCTCATGCTCTCCTATGCACACTTAAAAAGGAATTGATCTGGTGTATCTCAATCTAACATCAATTTTTTATTGGAACCCAACCCTACACGCATAAAAGGGTAACCCAAGGAGTAGAGGGACCATTTCTTTGCTTGTTTAATAGACGTGGATGTATCGCTAGTCATCGTTGCTATCCTGACTCCTGGTCTTCTACTATCGTTCGAGCATTCTACTTTGAAATGTCAAGTTATGTTATGAATATTAACAAATTGGAGCCAAATTTAGAAACTGGATTTTAGTAGATACGAATACGAATAAAAGCAAATTGGTTCATTTTGATGTGTTATTATCTAAGCCATATACCAATGGAAACGGGTAAGAGTTACAATCATCACTTTATCTTATTGAGATTCTCAAACAACCATCGAATAATATAATAAAATTGTTGATAAACGTTATCACCACCCTCACGTGCCAGTTAAAATTCACTATTCTTATCTGTTTATTCAGTAAAATAAATGAAACTTTGAATAAACTTAGGCCAAAGTACTACTGTTAGTTTAAGTTGGGCTTGGATCGGGTTGTCGTTTCTAAAGTTAATACGCCACGAACAAAAATATATATGATATTAAACCTAGACAAATGTGGTGTGGTGTCGGCTGTTTTGAGCCCAAAATATGAAGCAACTATGTGAGGGAGGCGGTGTAGATCGGAGATTTCAGTCTTAAAATTCAAAGTATTGTAGTTTCTGAATGTTTACGGATTGAATTTAAGGGGCATTTACTGAAAACTTGTTTACCGTTTCAATTCTCCTACACGAATATGATTTACTAAGAGGAAGACAAAGATTAAGGGGTCGTTTACCTTACCAGGTTAACTAATTAGATAACATTCTCGGTCATCAAATTAATGGTTTGCAAGCGTCTTAAACCCAATAAATGCTTATTGGGTAAGAGTCATTCCCCTGACGTATAGGGGGAGAGTCTCAATCCTCATTATGGGCTCTTACAAGGTAAGATTCGCAGTAGTTTCAATGCTCGATGGGTAAGGACTATAACGTAAGTGATATCAGTAAGAGTTTTACCAGGTAAGTGTTTAGTAAATGACCCCAAAAAGTCTTACCCGGTGAATGAGGGTGATAACTCTTGCATGGTAAACGGTTACCATCAATAAATTATGAGAATCGAAATGTTATCCTATAAGGTAAGTCAGTATGATGACTCTTGACAGTAAGTCTGTAAGTGTTTTCCCGACAAATATTTGGTAAGCGGTCCTAAGTATTACTACTCTTAAAGTACAAAATTTGTATAAAAAACCTTAAATTTTGTATTTTGAGTTTAGACTAAGAAATGAATTGTATAAATCTTACTAATTTTATGGTTTGTGTATGAAAATTTTAAATAATTCTACAAACAAAAGGGAGAGTGCAATCATTTTATTTCATTGGTTCTTTTTAGAAGGTTTGTGTATGATAAGTTTCACGTGGTGTTTTGATTAAGGATGTCAATTTTATACCAAGATAAACTAACTTTGGTTGGTAGAATTGGACTAATTATCCATTTTTCCTATATTTAGCTCATTGATCGTTTAACAAATTTTAGTCATACATCATAGCCAAAATTCAAGCGTTGCAAACTTGTTTACTGAATTCAAACTCGAGATCAATTAACCTTTTCATCAACTCAAGCTTTGATAGTTTTATACATTGCACATATGATTCATCAAAATAATAATATGTTTCAAGTTGAAAAAGTCTATGTTTGAATTTCTCAGATCAACTCAATAACTTAATCAAGTTTTCAAACAAGATACAAATTAATTACTAATGTCATGTAACTCAACTCGTTTAGTTAAATAAGCTCTAATTTACATTTGAGATCAATTCGAACTCATAAATGATTAACATAAACAAACTCGAACATAAATAAAGGGTTGTTTGACCATTGCTGAATGGTTTGATGTTGGGTGATTACATAGTCAGAACGATTAAGAGGCTAGAAATATGGTTGTTTGATAATTGTTAAGAGGGAGCCTCTGAATCATTAAGAGCATCTCCAACCATAACACCATTTTTAACACCAAAATCACCAATTTTGGTGAGGCCATCAACACCAAAAAAACTTCAACTTCAACCATACTCTAAAATAACACCAAATTTATAAACTCTACATTAATATAACATATTTTAATTAATATTAACTATTTTTATAACAAAAGTTATTATTTATAATTATATATTGTAATAATAAATATATATTATTTAATAAATACTTATTAAAAGAAATAACTTTTAATTAATATTACATTTAAATAATTATTTTATATGATAAATAAAA
>LUCG01117235.1:195-18904 GCA_001633085.1 Carthamus tinctorius
TTTTTTAGCACTTCTCATTTGAACCTTCATATATATAAGGTTCAAATGAGAAGTGCTAAAAAAATGAGAAGTACAGAATTGATCTCCACCACTCATCCGGTCAATAAAGGCGGCTTTAACCGGTTACGGTGGACGCGATCACGGAGGATTGACGCGATTCATGGGAGGATAGAGATTATCAAAAGGGGGGACCACGGTCAAACTCACATTTATTGACGGGATGAGTGATTGAGATCACTTCTCTACTTCTTATTTTTTTAGCAATTTTCATTTGAACCTAATACTATATATATATGTGTGTGTGTGTGTGTGTTTACAATTATGAAATTTGTGTAATTCTTTTATAAAGTATACAGTTACTTTATTTTTGTTAATTATAACTATAATGTAATATATAAAATCATCAATTTTTTTAAAGAACTTGTATTGTTCTGTCCAATCCAGTCTAGTCCTAGATGTATCAAACGTCAAACAGATATTTGTTCTGTCCCGTTCTGTCCCATCTCATCCAGTTCTACCTTACTTTATTGTCCTGTCTAATACTGTTCAGTCACGTTCAATCCAATCCAATCATGTCTACGTACCAAACGCTAGCTATCATAGGATAGAATGTTCGTATTTTTAGAAGGACCGCTTGTTGTTTCTATGCTGCGAAACCGACACAAGCACCCTCACCTTCATATAAAAGGAACCTTCCGAGGATTGCCCCTCACCCCACTCTCTCCATTCTCATCATCATTTTGCATTTTTTCCCCCTTTCTCTCTCCATCTCTCCTCGCTCGCCCCCTCTCTCATGGAGAACCAGAAACGCCATGAACAACCTACGAACTCCGTGAGGAGAAGCTTGAAGAGGAAGCTCGAGGACGAATTCATCGTAGATCGGAAGATCACCTCATCCGATGACGCCGCTCAACAAGATCTAGTGTCTGAAGTTCGTGCTCAGGTCGAAATCCTCGACTCCAACTTTTCATCGGCTGAAGCAGATCGTGCGCTAGTCAAACGCTCCATCCACATCCTCTCCGAGCTTGCGAAGAACGGTATGAATCTGTGTTTAATTTGTTCTTTTTTGTTTGATTTTTGTTTTCGTTTCACGTTTCGCCGTACCATCCGTCTGTTTTCGAGCCGAGAAATTGCGTTTTCTGTGGTTGAATTTTGAAGTAGGAGTTGTTGATTTGTGTTTATGTGGGAGTGGAGGTGAAATTGATTGTTCTGCAGCATCCGTATGTAGCTCTTGTTTGGTTTTTGTATTTTGCACAACGTTGATTTTGTAATTAGCGGTTAAATTCATCTTTTGAGTGAGCAGTTTTGGATGATTTTGTTAATGCGGCCATGGATTTGTATGAATATCCCCTATATGAGTTTCGTTTTTGTATTTTCTGTTTCGCTTGTTTCAATTTCACGTTTGGACGTACTATCTGTCTGCTTTGGAGTCGAGAAATAGCGTTTCTGTGGTGTTGAATTTTGAAGTAGGAGTTGTTGATTTGTGTTTATGTGCAAGTGGAGGTGAAATAGATTGTTTTGCAGCATCTGTATGTAGCTCTTGTTTGGTTTTTGTATTCTGAACAACGTTCATTTTAGTGAGCAGTTATAGATGATTATGTTAACGAGCCCGTGAATTTGTATGAATATCGTCTATACGAGTTCGGTTTTCTGTATTTTTTGGCTAGAATTTTTGATATGCGTGTTTTTATATGATTGAAGAGGATATTGTGAATTTGATTGTTGAATCGGGGGCCGTACCTGCGCTGGTACGACATCTACAAGCGCCACAGTCGAAGGAAGTCGTTGAACAACCAAGGCCTTATGAGCATGAAGTGGAGAAGGGAAGTGCCTTTACCCTTGGACTTCTTGCTATAAAGGTAATTATATCGAGAAGCTAGAGTATTCATCGGTGTTGCATGTATGCTATAGTTGTGTTTAGCTGGACTATTAGATTGTTGTATAACCTGGATTAGTAAAGATGTGCACAATTGAACTCCTCTCTTTCGAACACGTAGCTCAATACCGTGGTGGTGTCAGCTCTATAAGTTTTTTTTTTACCTAACTACCTAAGTATTTTCATGCTGTTTTGTTTATCAACACGGTACAGTTGCCAGAAAAGTTACTGAAACGTTCATTTGTCTTTGTTTTTCCGGAAAAAAGTACAATTGTGTCATGGGGGAACAAAGCTAGGCGTTTCAAGCTTTTATATAAGCTCTACAGTTCCGAAACAATCATTGCCCTAACTTACCTATGATGTATGACCTTGCAGATCTCTTATTTACTATTTAGAAGAACTAATTGTCGACAAATGATGGTTCAACGTCCTATTGAGAGAAACCGATATTGGAATAAGATTCCTAGATATAATGCTTGTAGTGGAAGATTACATTGTTTTTCTTGATTGTCTAATTCTCCTGAAGACCGCTAGCCACTATGATTCCATGTACTCGATTACAAATGATTAATGTGGTTTGGGGCCACGATGTTCTATTGCAGTTCCTTTCTCTTATCAAATTTTAATTGTTGTATAGGGGTCATCTGTTAGGCTACGAGGCTGATGTAACTGTCAACACTGAGTAAATTATTTTATCCATATAAGTTTCCCGTTTTACTAGATTTTTGAAGATGACTTTCTTGAATATGTATTCCTTCATCTCGTCACTTCTTTTTTCTGTTTAACTGCTATTTAGACACGGAAAGCATTTATGTACGTTATCTTTGAAGAACTATATCCAAACTCCAAAGCTTGATATATCATGATCATTATATACCTTCACTGAAGCACTGTCGGTGATTTCTGTTTGACAGCCAGAGCATCAACAACTCATTGTCGATGCTGGAGCCCTACCTCATCTTGTTGCTCTGCTTAAGCGGCATAGGGATGGCCAGAACTCTCGGGCAGTCAATGGTGTTATAAGGAGAGCAGCAGATGCAATCACAAACCTTGCTCATGAAAATAGCAGCATCAAAACCCGTGTTAGGTTAGTGTGCTTGCACCCTTTACCATTACGATTTGGTATTTCAGTTCTTTTGACATTGCACCTCCATTATCAGGGTTGAAGGTGGAATCCCGCCTCTTGTTGAATTGCTTGAATTCACTGATGCAAAGGTGCAGAGAGCAGCTGCAGGGGCCCTGCGTACCCTAGCATTCAAAAATGATGAAAATAAAACTCAGGTTGATACCTATCTTTGGATTAATAGTTCGTGTTTCCGGGACCAATTGCCAAGTTTTCTAACGTCATCCCCCATATACGCAGATAGTGGACTGTAATGCTTTGCCAACTCTTATTCTAATGCTGCGGTCTGAAGATGCTGCAATACACTATGAAGCAGTTAGTTCTTCTTTCATTTCATGAATGATCGAATCTCACTCTCCTGTTCAGCTCATAAGATTGCTTGTAGCTAGGAATGATTTCTGAATGGTATCTCAGGTTGGTGTGATTGGGAATCTTGTCCACTCATCCCCTAACATAAAGAAGGAAGTTCTTCTTGCTGGAGCGTTGCAACCTGTAATCGAATTGCTTAGGTAATATGATATGTGCCTTTGTTATTGTCGCCAGGGTTTCCGCCCGTATATATGCCAGCTCTCATTTGGTGCCGACTATTGATCAAATATTCTTATACCCCAATTACATCAATAAATGACACTTTTAAATCAACCATAACTGATTCCAGTTTTACCCTATTTTTTTTTTGGAATAATGCAAACTTTTTATGGAATACAGAATTACTTGATTTGCACACGAATTATTACAGGCTGAAATTCAAGATTGTGTCTATGCCTAAATATATTCGAATGGGGATCTGTCTATTCATACAATCTTCTTTTAAATATTAACAAAGGTGGCTTATTTAGATTAGGATATGGCACTGTTGAGTTGATTTATATGAATGTCTTTGCCTGTTAATTTGAACTATATTGGTTGAAGACTTGAAGTGACCAACTGTTAAAAGCTTCATTTTCATAAGCTTTCTTATGGTTGGATTTGAAAAGAAGTATTACTGTTCTTAAATGCAAAGAAAATATTTAAATATTTTATCTTTCAATTTAACAAATGCACGTGGTAAAGTTATTCCTCACGCTAAGTTTCGGTCTTCTTTAACCCCTCAAATTTTATTTACAGCTCAACCTGTTCAGAGAGCCAAAGGGAAGCAGCCTTGTTGCTTGGACAGTTTGCTGCAGCCGATACAGACTGCAAGGTGATTGAAATGTTTAATTCAATTATTATGGTGTGCTCATTTTTCAACCTGGATTTAGATGTGGAATACCAACCCTAACGACGAAGTCCTTTCATTTGGTAGGTTCACATAGTCCAAAGAGGTGCTGTTGGTCCATTAATTGAGATGTTGCAGTCCCCGGATGCTCAACTAAGGGAGATGTCAGCTTTTGCCCTAGGAAGGTTGGCTCAGGTAGTCGATTGTTTAGTTATTTATGTATTTGTTCATGATTTGGTTTGTGGCTGTAGAATGCCTCTTTAATTTATTAAATAATATACTGCTATATCTATGGGATTTATCAACGCTTTCCTTGTCTTTTTGTGCATTTCCCCTTCTGAAAGTACATATAGCTAAGTGATTCTGCCTGAACCTTGTTTGGATACATATGGGTATGTATGATATGGTACTAGCCATGGATTTTCTAGCATTTACATGGGTATGTACAAATAATTCGCGGGCTGTGGCTTAAGTGACTGCAGCTGGCTGCCTTCATGAATAACCATGAAAGTTATCAGTATCATCTAGGCTTGTCTAGAGGAAATCCCATGCGTACAAGTGCATGAGATCTGCATGCTGCCACTTTTAGATTTATTTTATTATCGGCTGCAAGCATTTCCATGTCCACATGACGTAGGGTTTCACGCAGGCAGGTTATCATTATCTGCTGTAGGGTCTATTTTACATCTGTGAGTTGATGACTTCGCATTATGCTTTGGTGCCGTTACATCAAGGCGAGTTAATCGGAAGGTTTTAATGACGGGCAATCATAAGGATGATTGTCTGCTAACAGATATGGTATAACCTTCCGCAGTAAAAGGATCCTTTTTAGGAAAATATCTTTTGTTCAGGCTGTTTATGGAAGGATCTTTATTGTCATTTGTTCTATTTAAAATCATTGTACTACTGTTACTTGTGGAATGTTCCAGAGTTGGCATTGGCCGTGACAGAGCGAGTGAATTTTACTTGTGGAAGGATCTTTACAGTTGGATTCAGATGACGTTCCAAAATTTATGTCGACTGTGATTCTGTGATGGGTAATGGTGAGTGAGGGTTGCTATTAGATGTTTCCAAAACGACGGTTTTTGATGTAGTGCTATTTGTCTGTAAATCCCTTAATTGGAGGTTAGGCATGATCGGCGAGACCTGGATGCGAAACTCGTGGTTGAATTTTATTGATCTCTAACAAATTTATCCAGTGGAGATGATGGAAGAATGAATGTGCACGGAAGAAACAGTTAGAAGAGTTCAGAGAGGTCTTTTTGTACAAGTTACACGTGATAAGGTTCTCAAACTATCATAAAGGATCGAGTATATGAGGTTTTTTAGAAAGCTCACCATCTCTTCTAAGATGTTTGTTATCCCCCTACAGAAGTGCATGATATTCAGCGAAACGTAAATAGCCAGTAACAATTACGATAAAAATCCTGGTGCATAAGATTACTAAAAGTATATTATTTATATTGTGTGTTCTGTCTTCCTTACCTTTTCGTATGTTTTCAATTTACCTACTCGTTACTTTTTCAATCTTTTTCACTTTTTTTTCCGTTTCTTTTGCCATATATCAAGTTTTTATTGCTTTCACCTATTTGTTCACATTCTTGTACCAGATGAGGTCTTCATGGAAACAGACACTCTATCCTGTTGGGTAGAGGTCAGGTCTGCGTACATCTCACCCTCAGGCCCCATACCCTAAGTGGGATTTGGTTTCATTGTATTGCTTCTGCATTCCGTCTTTAGTTGGTCTTTGTTTAACATTGATTACGTCATATGCTCATGATTCATGTTTGGCTGAATATTTCTCATCTACCAGGATACTCACAACCAAGCTGGTATTGCACATGGTGGTGGTATACTTCCGTTATTGAAACTTCTTGATTCTAGAAATGGTTCGCTACAACACAATGCTGCATTTGCACTGTACGGTCTTGCTGATAATGAGGTAATGCCAAACTTATTAGAACAATGGTGCAGTCATGATTCCTATTCTATATCAATGCCATAACTATAAGGGAAATTGTTTTCTAGGATAATGTTGCCGATCTTATAAGGGTTGGTGGGGTTCAAAAGCTGCAGGATGGTGAATTTATCGTCCAAGTAAGTAGTCCTATTTTCGCTAATGCTTTCTGAATTCTTGCATGCAAACCTATTCTTGCAGTTCTTGCCTTAATTTTCTTATTATTGGTGTCAAAAGATAGCGCCCTGACTGGTTCAGGTGAGGACTCATTTGACATGTTGACTTTATAATTTGATTTTGCAGCCAACCCGGGACTGTGTAGCGAAGACATTAAAAAGGCTAGAGGAGAAGATTCATGGACGGGTAATCATCGTACTTGTACCTTAATATTATTATAATTATCCTTATCATGCATCTTATATTACAGGAATATTATTTATAGAGAATGCTTCTTGGAGGTGCTAGTATGTAATAAATAAAATTTCTTCCAAGCTTGTTCATTATGTTTTTTGAAAGCAATTACGATCCTAAATAGCTATTAGAGCATCTCCTAGCTCCTCCAGAATGGATAAAATTGAGATTTTGGAGCTGGACAATCCTCCAAAATTAAATGGAGGAAAAGAGAGAGAACGACTTTTTTATTCTTCCCAAGAAAAACTCCCTATTGAATGTTTTAATAATACAATTAATGATGGAATCTCCGCAATTGAGAAACTGTTGGAGTTGAATGTATTTTTTTTTTAGATTTTGACATGATTGTAACTTGTGAGTGGTAGGGCAAGTGGAAACTTATTGTCAACCAAGTTTTAGAAACCAATGTTTGATCCCCTTTTGCATCGTTCACTATATCTTGTGATGCAACTCCTATCAGGTATTGAGTCATTTGTTGTACTTGATGCGGATTGCTGAGAGATCTGTTCAGAGAAGAGTTGCCTTGGCTCTTGCGCATCTTTGTTCGCCTGATGATCAGAAAACCATATTTGTCGACAACAATGGTAAATTGTGTTTGCTGATTATAATAACTTTGTTATTGGTAACTAGTGACTTGTATCTTATTCAGAAACCTTGTATTCTTTCCAGTTCCACCCTTAGTTATTAGATGAAGACATTCTTTACTTCCTCTACTATTGAGGGTAAACTTGTCATTTAGTTGTTTAAAAAGTGTGATAATTACAAATTTGTAAAATTGTGTGCCTTTTTTGGACATCTATTCTGGGACAGAGGGAGTATTTTACCTTTTTGGCTCACTATCTTGATGGAAATTTGCAGGACTAGGTAAAGAACCCTTGTATTCTTTCCAGTTCCACCTTTAATTATTAGATAAAGACATTCATTACTCCATTTATTATTAAGGGTAAAATTGTCATTTAGTAATTTAGTTAATTAAAAGGTGTAATAATTAAACTGTGCCTTTTTCATTGTGGACATATATTATGGGAGGGAGTATTTTACATTTTTGGTTCACTACCTTGATGGAAATTTGCAGGACTAGGTAAAGAACCCTTACATTTTTTCCAGCTCCACCCTTAATTATTAGATGAAGACATTCATTACTCCTTCTACCATTGAGGGTAAAATTGTCATGTAGTTAAATAAGAAGTGTAATAATTACAAATTTGTAAAATTTTGTGCCTTCTTCATTGTGGATATCTATTTTGGGGAAGAGGGAGTATTTTACTTTTTTGGTTCACTATCTTGATGAATATTTGCAGGACTAGGTATCCTTTTGGAGCTTTTGGAATCAACCAATTTGAAGCATCAACGAGATAGTTGTGTGGCCTTGTGCAAGTTGGCCGAAAAAGCTAGCTCACTTTCTCCTGTTGATGCGGGACCACCATCTCCAATATCTCAGGTCTTAATTTCCTTTGGATTTTGTTATTTTAGTATCTCCAAGGGTTCTCTTCATCTCATTCTAGACATGTTATACGTGATTGGAATTTCAAACATTTTTTTTTTCATATTACAAAACCAAATTAAATCAATAGTGGACCAAACTTCATTATGGTTTAGAGTAGTTTATGACAATATGATTTGAACTTAGGGTCCATTTGGTTTGTAGGAATGGAATGGAATGGATTGGATTTCATGTAGGGATCTGGATTCGGGAGGATTTGGAATACCTTTGTGTGTTCGGCTTGTAAGATTTGGAATACCTTTGTGTGTTCGGCTTGTAAGATTTGGAATGGATTTGAATTCCATTATTTATAATAAATCATTATAAAATTATAAAATATTATACAAATAATTAACCTATTTTTTTTATTTAACTGATTATTAGGAAACAAATGTTTTTAACATATTTTATAACAAGATTATATACAAATCCTCTGAAATCTCTTGAAATCCTAGCCACTAGCCACTTCCTTGGGATTTCAAAATCCTGTGTTTGAGGGATTTCAATGAAATCCTGGTATTTCAAATCCGGACAATCTTGCAAACCAAACATGGGATTGGAATGGATTTGAAATCCAAATCCCCCAAATCCATTCCATTTCTGCAAACCAAACGGTCCCTTAGGGTCCATTTGGTTTGTAGGCTTTGGTGGGATTTGGAATTGGATCCCATTCCAATCTCACGTTTGGCTTAAAACATTTGATTTTAGAAATCCCATGGGAGTAGTTGGTGTTTCACGAGATTCCAGAGGATCTGTTTGTAATAATGCTGTAAAATGCATTAAAAAGCATTTGTTTTGTCATAATCAATTAATAGAAGGCGATTTAGTAAGTTTAATTTGTCTATATAAATTATCTGAAAGACAGGAATTCAGTTTCATTCCAATCCTACAAACCAAACACAGCAGGGATTCCAAATCATTCCACGAAATCTAAATCCCTCAAAAACTTCAGTCAAACTAGACACCCTCTTGGAGATTTTGGGTAAATTTTTGCTTGTCTTGGCCTGAATGAGTTTGACGGCCTTAACATTTAAACTAGGGGTAGTTCTATCTTAAGTTTGGATGATATAGAATTATAGATAATGAAAAAGATAAGTTTGTGCTTTAAGATACGTTGATTTACTTGATATTTTCTTTTGCAGGTATATTTGGGTGAGCAATACGTGAACAACCCTACACTATCAGATGTAACCTTCCTAATTGAAGGTGAAAATTTTCTTCTTGCAGAAAAGAATATATATATATATATATATATATATATATATATATNAACCGAGAGCGTGCCGTATGGCATATTCTGTCTAAATAATACAGGATTATTCAGATTGAATATTATGCATTATTCAAGATGAATAATACAACATTCAGACTGGATAATACTGAATGCTATATTATTCACCATGAATAATGCATAATATTCAGTTTGAATAATCCTGTATTATTTAGACCGAATAGGACACGTGTCGCGCTCTCGTTTGCCCTCACGTTCACAATTAGATTTGAGTTTTCATTTGAACCTGCCCCTATATATATATATATTGCGTCTTTTAGTGTTTGTTTAGCCTGACATTTTATGTATTTGGTGTCAGGCAAACGCTTCTATGCTCATAGGATTTGTCTTCTTGCTTCGTCCGATGCTTTTCGGGCGATGTTTGATGGGGGTTACAGGGTAAGTGACGTTAAACTATATGTTTTACTTCTCTTTTTCGTGCCAACTAGATTAGGGGTCCACAAAAGCCCAACCAACCCTACACAAAGCCACCCAATTTCTAATCGAGTTGTAAAATCGTCAAACTGTAGATATTGGTTGAGGCCTACCGGAAAACCATCCAAATCAGACCCGATACCCCTATTATATGTTAATATGCATTTCTACTGTACATATTTTTACGAAACAACTCTGAAAAAGATCACATTTTTACACTGCTATGCGCAAGTATAAAGGTGGCATCTTTACACGTTTCCACGAAAGAATAGTCACTTTTTTACAAAGTTCTATATAAGACCCTGTAATAAAATCATGTTTTTACATTGCTAAAGGAAATAACTATGTAAGAGCATCTCCAACAGCTATGTTATAGATTTTCTAAATAGATTATCAAAAATATCCAAAAAAAATTACATCTACTACTCTATTTTAGCAATTCTATTATTAACTATATTATTAGAACATTCGAATCCAGCTTTTAATTTAACGAGTCGATCCCGAGTAGCTCACGAGCAGCTCGACTCGCTTACACCCTAGCAACCCTAACATATAGTCTGACATCTGACTCTTAATCCCTATCAATTGATCTATTATCGTGATGATTTCGTTTTCTTCTCTTTGTAGGAAAAAGATGCTAAAGACATAGAAATTCCAAATATCCGATGGGATGTCTTTGAGTTGATGATGAGGTACAGTCATCCACACCTTCTCTGTTAAGTCTCGCAAGGAAAATACACATGCAACCGATAATATATAATGTCCTCTTATTATCTGCTTGCAGATACATCTATACTGGGTCAGTAGATGTCAATCTGGAAATAGCCCAGGATCTTCTTAGAGCTGCCGATCAATACCTTCTCGAAGGGCTGAAACGTCTTTGTGAGTACACCATCGCACAGGTCAGTTAAAATTCTTTTCTCACCTCTGGATCTAAGGGGGCATTTAGTTCGCAGAATGGAATTTGATGGAATTGGAATCCATTGAAGGAATTGGAATTGAATGTGACCACACGTTTGGTTGCTAAGAATTCAATTCCTTCAGTTGAGCGAGAGAATGATGAATTCCTTAAATTGTAGAATTCAATGGAATTCAAAGGATTCCATCAAGTTCATTCCGCAAACCAAACATTACCAAGGAAATTGGTCAAAGGAATTTGTCATTTCAATTCCATTGAATTCCGTGAACCGAACAGCCCCTAAGGTGGCGTTTGGTTCATAGAATGGAATTCAATGGAATTAGAATCCATCGAAGGAATTCGACTTTGAAGGAACTGGAATGGAATTTGACCACGCATATGGTTGGTTTCAATTCCTTCACTAAAGCCCTTAATGATGAATTCCTTAACTTGTGGAATTCAAAAGTTCATTCTGCTAACCACACATCACTAAGGAATTTGTCATTCCAATTCCATCAAATTTCTTTGAATTCCGTGAACCGAACACCCCTAAGCTTATCTTGTCGGTTATCGTGTGACGAACATGTTTTATTTAGGATATACAAGTCGACAATGTGTCGGTTATGTATGATTTATCCGAGGCATTCAATGCGGTCTCACTAAGGAACGCGTGCATTATATTTGTTCTGGAGTACTTCGACAAGTTGCACACAAAAGAATGGTATGTATTACACTTGTACCCTTACTCGTTACTGGCTTTTCAAAGGGCAGATTGCAACAAAGTTTGGTTTAGTTTCTATTAGGGGTATAAACGAGCCGAGCCAAAGCCTGAGTAAGCTCGAGCTCGGCTTCTTTCGAGCCTTATGTATCAAGCTCTAGCTCGTCAAATGATTTTGCAGGCTCGGGCTCGGCTCGTTTGTCCGCCAACCCTAAAAGAACCTATGCTCGGTTCAAGCTCGACTCGTTTACCTGTAAATCAATACGTAATATGTTTTTTAGTTTTTTATTGTTTTTATTATTTAGAAAACCTAACGGTGCGTTTGGTTGTGAAAAATTTCCCAGATTTTCAAGATTTTTTTTTAAATAAAATGAAAATTTAGAAAATGCGTTTGATTCATTCACTTTTCAAAAGTTTTCCCAAAAAATGATAATTTTCTGTTCTCCAACTTCTATGTAAATTAGAAAACTGATTTTAGTGGTTTTCCAGAATTTTCGTAACGCCTTTTTCTAGTTTTCTAAAATGGAAAAATGAGAACTCCATTTCAACCAAACTCGTTTTCTAAAATTTTCGTAGGAAACTGAAAATGAGAACTCAACTTCATTTTCTGAACGTTTTCTAGGAGAATGAAAACAGCTTTCCACAACCAAATGCACCCTAAATTTTTTCATTTTCATGGAGAACTTTTGAAAATTGAAAAATTTTCCACAACCAAACGCACCCTTAAAAATCCCCAGAAAAGGTGGAATTAGGCTAAAAGCACATCTGTCGACTTTGCGTGCCTTTAACGTACCTTAAAGTTTCCCCCACCAAATAAAAAAAATCCTAGATCCACCACTGTTATACCGTGCCCATCTGCAAGTGGAAGATGGGTTTCGTACCTTAAGTCTGGTTTTCTACCGCAAGTTCAAAAACGGGTTTCATACCTTCAGGTGTGACACACTAGGCTCATTTGCGTTTTCATACCGCAAGTTAAAAACAGGTTCCATATAGACTCATTTAGCTACAAACTACAGGTACGGAAGTTTGATCCAGCGTGTTTTACCGGAAATGCGTAATTACTTTGTGAGGACACTTACAAGGCCCGTGGAAGCTGATATGCGGCAATAGGACGATCCGGGTGTGATTTTTTGATCAAATTGATTTAACCTAGAAGAGGGGGAAGAAGAAGAAGAAGAAGAAGAAAGAAGAAAGAAGAGATTGTACAGAAAAAAGTGGTTTAGATCTTTCTTCAAAAATACATATGGATGGTAGGATCTCCTGATGCACTGGCCTTCTCTTTTTTTTCATCTACATTTTGGCAGGCAGTTGTAAATCAGAATGTTAACCCAATGCTTGTGCCAAAATGTTAACAACAACATGCATCATCAACTCTCTATCTCTCTCTATCAACTGTCAGGTTGTGTCCTATACTTCTCTTCTTCTTATCATATCAAAATATCATTCGTTGTTTGGGCCATTTTTTAGGGTTCTGATCTCGGTTTACAATTGAATTTTTTCATTACTTGTTTCGGTTTATCTAATTATTCGTGGTTGTTTGGTTTGCGGAATCCAAAGGAATTTGATGGAATTGGTTCGTGGAACGAACTTGACGAATTTTACAATTTAAGGAATTCGTCATTCCTTAGCTTAAGTGACCGAACTGAATTCCTACCAACCAAATGCTGCTCAAATTTCAATCCAGTTCCTTCAAGGTCAATCTTCTTCGATGGATTTTAATTCAATCAAATTTCATTATGCGAACCAAACCCCCCTTAGTGTATTTACGCCTTGTTCTCGAGTTTAATAAGGGAAGGGAAGGAAAGGAAAGGGAAGGGGAGGGGAATGCTTTCCTTTCCTTCCAAATCCTCCCATTTTTGGGATGATAAGTTTTAAAGCAAAATAAGCCTAAACTCCCCCTCACTTTCCCTCCCTTTCCTTTCCTTCGTTAAATGAGACTCGAGAACACAATTTTTTTGGTTTTCCTTCCAAATCCCTTCCTTTCCTTCGCTAAAAAAAAACTCGAGAACACGGCGTTAGTGTTCTATAAGATTGGATAAAGAAGTATATATAGGATGGTTAATTGTTCAAAATGGTCATGGGATCTTCAAACAACTATGCTTATCAAAAATTTGAAGATTTAGGAAATTTTTTTCTACTAAAGTGTGCGGTAAGGTTAAGAAGAAAAGAGAAGAGGTGAAAGTTTTCATATTTGGAGAAATTTGTAGAATTTAGGGCCGTTTACCAAATGCTAGTTGGTAAGCTCTGGTCAAGTTACATTAACTTGATGAGTTGGTAAGTACCAAGAGTCTTACGTGGTAAGTGTGAGGCTGATAACTGTTGCCCCAATTGGTGTTACCGGGGGAATTTGCTGCATCTGATGCTGAACTAAACTAAACATATGGTAAGATAAGTAAGGACTCAGGATCATGTGAGATAAACTGTTTTGGTGAGACCTGTGCAACCATATTTTTTTAACTTGAAACTTCACAGCAGAACAATGTGAAGGTAACCTGTACAGTATTTTTGCTGTGAAGGTTTGGGTTTTTTACTTTCACAATATTTTTACTATGAAGTTTCAAGTGTGAAAATGTGGTCTCATAGGTGTCACGAAAAAAAGTTGGTCTTACGGAAACCCAATTCTAAGGCCATGCGTATCGTCCTTGGGTGAGCAGCGGTTGTGGGCGGGTAACCAGACAACATCGGTACTCCCCCTTCATTTTACCCCTCGGGCGAGGGCTTCGGATGTCTACACCTACTCGGATCCTCTCTCTTCCTCTTTCTCCCACTTATACATATATATTAGGATAATAATAAAAAGTGAGGAAAAGATTGAATTAGTTATATGAGAGGTGCACTACAGAAAAAATATAAGCGTTACATCAAGACTAAGTTTTTATACTAGAAACTTTACAGCAAAATACTTTGAAGGTAAAACAAATCCGAACATTCACCACAAAAATACCGTGAAGTTTCAAGTGTAAAAACCTGATGTCACAAAAATAAATTGGTCTCACATAATCCCGAGTCTAAAATATTAGGGGGTTGTTTGACAGTTGCTGAATGGTTTGGTGTTGGATGTTTTAAGTGGCAGAATGATTAAGAGCCTCTTATGAAATGGTGCAAAATGAAATATGGTGGTTTAGTAATTGTTGAGCATGAAATTGGAACTCTGAATGGTTAAGAGACATCCAGGATATAGGGTTGTTTGGCGGTTGCTGAATGGTTTGGTGCTGGATGATTAAGTGATCAGAATGATTAAGAGGCTCTTATGATATGGTGCAAAATGAAATANTAAGATACTTAATCATTCAGAGGGTTTTGGAACCATTAAGAGATAGTCCATTTTTTTGTCAAACAGGATTCACCTCTTAACGATTCAGAGGTTGCCTCTTAATAGAACTGTTAAGAGGTAAACAAACACCACCTAAATCATTCAAAGGGTTTTGAAACCATCAAGAGGCAGTTTATTTTTTTTTTGCCAAACAGGATTCACTTTTTAACGATTAAGAGATTGCCTCTTAGGGTGCGTTCGGTATCAGGACAGGATTGAACAGTACAGGATAGAACAGAACAGGACACTGTTCAGTGTTCGGTAAGGCATAACTTAAATGGACAGAACAGAACATAATCAATTAAATGACCAATTTACTCCCGATTAATAATCTATTGTATTTTTACCAAATAGAACCAAAGTAGCTATATATCCACATATCATAGAGAAGCATATCTCCACAGAAAAATCAGTAGCTCTCAATTGCAGGTCTTGAATTGCAAAATGGAAACAAAAATCATACATGGGATGGAAACAAAAATCATCTATGGGAACAAAAAATCATATCAACGATTTGCTGAATGGAAACAAAAATATATCAGCTCTTGATTGGAAACAAAAATCCTTCTCGTTCTTCCTGTCTGTTCTCGATCAAACACAGATCTAAGAAATCGATTTCAGAGCTTATCGATTTCAGAAAGAAATGGATTTCACAGTAACTAAATCACGTTTTGTGTGGGAATCGATCACCCGCCAACTAAATCGATTTTCAAGGGTTATCGCTTCCAAAAAGAAATCGAGTTTCAGCAACTAAATCATAAATCGATTTGTGTTTGAATCGATCGCCCAGATCGATTTTCAGGGGTTATCAATTTCTAAAAGAAATCGAGTTTGAGACATAATCAAAAATCGATTTTAGAGGAAAGAAGAAATTGATTTCAGATCTCCATCATGGATTCGACTCGATGTTGAAGAAGGCTGGAGAAACAAAATCGATCAAACAAAATCGTGTTTGATGATGGATAATATTAGGTTAGAAATGAAATGGAGAATCGATGATGAAGACGGCTGGAGACGACTTGGAGGATGGAGAGTATGGAATGATGGTGGGTAACCGGTATTAGGAGGAGAAAAAGGGCATTTTGGTAAAAAAAAATGGTTGTTCCATCTTGTTCCATGCTTTTTCATGGAACACGGGTGTTCCACTTGGGTTCTGTACTGTTCCATCTTTAACCACACCAAATATGGGACAGAAACCCTTGTTCCTGTCTGTTCTGTCCTGTTCCACCTACCAAACGCACCCTTAATGAAACTGTTAAGAAGTAAACAAACACCACCTAAGTTTTAACAATACATAAATGAAAAGAAATAAAATAGACTAAGATGCTATACATAAATATAACAATAAAACTATAAATTATAAACATAAATGAAATAAAATAAGACATCATCTCATATCGTTCCATTTTGTTAACCATCGGTTGTCCTTTCCATTCATAGCAACAACAATACAAACAACTTCCATTTTTCATTACTCCTACCCCTAAATAATACAATAAGACCCTCTCTATCCTCAAGTTTTATTCCCTAAATTCTACCTCCCTTTGAATACAAACACTTGGACCATCTACCAACACGAACCGAGTAAAAGCCGACCATATAAAAGTCACCACCTTTACTTACCAAACGAGAAGATTCTTTGTCATCAAAATAACATGATATAAGCGTCTGTTACCCAATAAGCATTTATCAGGTAAGAACAACCCTTCTCGCTCACATGGTAAGATTGTTGGTAGAGAACATCATCTCTGACCAGATAAGAATCACCATCTTTACTTACCAAATCAGATAAGATTATCTGTCGTCAAAATAACATAGTATAAACGTCTCTTACCCAGTAAGCATTAATCAGGCAAGCATCATCACCCCCTCACCCTTGCTGATACAGGACATTATCTCTAACCAGATAACCGTCTCTTACCGGGTAAGAGGTCATAAACAATCCCTAAAAAGGAAAATAAGAAAAACGTTTCTAGATTCTACTTATACGATCCGTATCTCGGTTGTTGTGTAAGAACTCGAGTCATCATTGCTCGACCAATTTTCTTTTAGCCCACACACGGTGTGGATTGTAGGTGGTAGCCTTTCAATTTGACGCTCATACGAAACTTCCTTTTCCAATTCAGAACAATACACGCCAAACGTGCGAAGGCTTACATGAAGTCGGAAATCGAGGCCAAATAAGAACTTTATCTCCAATCTGTTCAATTCCGTTGTCGTTACCCCTCCCACTTTCGCATAATACGCGTTATTGTAGAATCTGCAAATGAAACAAAACCAGATTTAAGGGTCGTTTACCCAACTCTTACCCGGTAAGCGTTTACAGGTAGGATTTCACACTTTCACTTAACTTATTGGGTAAGATTGTAATCTATAAAAACGATAACCTATAAAACAACTTTCTTTTGCTTACCGGGTAAGAGTCAGATACCCGGTCCTTGTCGCCGCTCTGTAAGATTCTCAATCATTAAGGTGATCCGGTAAGCACTTACCGGATAGGTGTTTAGCAGACGAACCATTAGTTTTTAAATTTTTTTGCTCCAACAGATTCTCCAAAGTGTTCTCGAAAATGAAAAAAAAAAAGGAGATACGTAGAGAAAGGAAGGGTGAAATTGAAATTCTCCAAAAAAGTGGAAATGATTTTTTATTTTTCCTACCAACGAGAATCCTTGAAATTAAATATTACCGAGAGAAAGAACATATTTTATTAATTGTACTAAATACTTTGCTGACCAAATTAATGTTGTAATCTCCAAAACGGAGAAGCTGTTAGAGTTTAATGTAAATTTTTTTAGAGAATATGTTGAAGATGCTCTAAATGGTATATCCTAATTCTTTAATTCCTAATGTGTGTTTTTCTTAATTTTCAATTTAAAAATTTATAGCATTTCCATCTTTTCCCACAGTAATTTTCACCCAACCAACCAAAAAACTTTAAAATCCCCTCGAAAACCGTACTTTTTATAATATGCTTTATTTTCCGATCGGGCTTTTTCGGGCCCGTCCCCAAGATTTCAGCCTGCCACGTACTAGGGCCCGCTCACTAGGCCGGGGCCTTTTCAGGCCCGAATCGGGATTCATAATTGGGTTTTTTTCTGCATCTCTAGTTTAAAGAAAACACAATACCGACAATTTCTATTACAAGTAAATACGAAAAAAAAGGGAGTTGGAAACAACACTTACGCGTCATCGATAAACTTTGCAGCAAGCATTATACTAGTGATGAGAAGGCGATGAACACTAAGCGAGGTCAAAATGACGTTTCCGCCCTTGATATACCGATCCATGTAAATTTGTGCGACCACAAAGCACGACGGGCTGCAATGTGAGTATTTGAAGATACGATCGACGTACTCTTTGATGGTGAGTGTAGGTGCTCGTAAACCATGAAAAGCCGTAACCACGTCTTTCAATTGCGCGTTCTCGAGTAGGGTCTCGTTTTTTTCTACAGACCGCTCAAGAAGTGAAGAAAGGAGTGAAAGGACTTTTGGGTTTCCAGGATTTTGTTTGAATGTTTCTTTGAGTCCGAGTTTACGGTATGTTTTTGAACCCGGAATGTCAGTTTCGAGACCCATGGATTCCATGTGGAAGCAAATCTATATGAAAAAAAAAAAAGGAAAATGTGAGCAAATCTGACATAGATTATCTGTAATTTCTCTAAAATAAAGAAGCAAAAAGTGAAAATCTTCAATAATATATATACACACATACATATAGGGGCAGGTTCAAATGAAAACTCATCTTTTATTGCGAACGTAGATAACCGAGAACTCGCCACATGTCATATTCACTCTGAATAATACAGAATTATTCAGACCGAATGTTATGCATTATTCATAGTAGATAATACAGCATTCAGACTGTGCTGTATTACTATTCAGGCTGAATATGACATGTGGCACGCTCTAGGTTGTTCTCACGTTCGCAATGAAAGATGAGTTTGCAACTGAACTCTCGTCAGACTGAGAGAGAAAGGTTCAAATGAGAAGTGCTAAAAAATGAGAAGTAGAGAAGTGATCTCCACCAC
>LUCG01117241.1:0-12404 GCA_001633085.1 Carthamus tinctorius
TTGAGATCACTTCTCTACTTCGTATTTTTTTAGCACTTCTCATTTGAACCTAATACTGTATATGTATATATATATACATATACACTCAAAACCGCCACGTGTCGCGCTCTCGGTTGTCCTCACGTTCACAACCAAAAAGTGGTTNTATATATATATATATGTTGATCTTTATTAATCCGTTTTTCTATTGCATTGTCATTTCCCTAATGAAACAACACATGGGTTCATCTCTATTAATTTGTTCTGCTAATGCAATGTAGTCTCACCAATCAAACAAAACATGGGTTGATTTGTATTCATCCATTTTGAAAAAAATATTATTTCATCAATAAAATGATACATGAAGTTGTGTTGTTTTGAAATGTGGAAAGCAAGATTTTTTAGGATACAATTGATAAGATAATTAAGTATGTATGATTTATATCTATTTATAGAGTTTCTAATATATAGGCGGTTTCTATTTGATTTGCTATATTTATGGTGATTTATCTTCGTAGTATGCCCAAAGGTTGTTCTTCAGATAATTTAATTTGGAACATTGAGTTAGGATTTTTTTTTTTTTTTGATAAGGTTCATCTAGGCTTTGGCCAGACTACATCCTTGGTAATTTTTACCGAGAGCTAAAACATGCTCTCCTGGGATTAATACTCAGTGACCCCTGGTTGCTCACCCCCGGATTCGAACTTGGGTTGGTTGTTACACCTTTCACAAGCCTTAACCGGTAGGCTGCCCCATTGGGGTTCATTGAGTTAGGATTTTATAAATGAAGAAATGCCTAATTATTGTGTTATATTCATGCTTTGCATTTTTGCTTAAACATAATAATAATAATAATAACAACAACAACGTTAGAATAATTCATTCTTAATAATATCCAAAAAGCCATATTCTAATGATGATTCATTTGCCGCTCGTCCACCATTGATATATTTATGGTGATTTATGTTAGTAGTATGTCCAAAAGTCGTTCATTAGATGATTGGATTATGTAACATTGAGTTATGATTTTAACGATAAAGACTTCGTCTAATTATATATTGTGTTTATTATTATTTTTTCAAAACTGTTATATTTATTTTTAGTACTTTACATCTTATTTAATATATTATCAACCCTAAAATAATTCATTTTTCCATGTCATCTACTTCTTTGGATGTGTATGGATGTGATTAGCATATGTAAAAAGTTATACAGAATTTATGAAGTTTATATATGGTACAAGCCAATGAACTTAGAGTATTAGGTCAATGCATCATGAAAACATTATATGGGATTTCATTTGAGTAATATAAGTATCTCTCATGTAGTTATTGGATGTAAAATCACTTGACTTGAGGATGTGGATCCCTACTATGTGAGACACATCCTTGAGTATCCAATCAACTAATAATTAAGTGATATAATAGTAATTGACTATATGACAAAATCAATAATGCAACTTGTTAATGAGGGATATAATTTGTTCCTCTTGTAGGATGAGAGTGATGCTTCTATAACCCTTGATGCAATTAGAATAGAAAAACACATCCATACTCATACAATTGATATGTTGCAATATCTTTTTATAGTTTATTCAGATATTGAAAAGACTGAAGATTGAACAAAACGACAATGACACAGACCATACCTCATGTTCAATATAGATATATGATTGGTTACCAGAATCATTAATCCTCGTCATGAGTAGCAACCATGTATTGCTAGATACCACCGTTAATTACTTACGACAATATAGTGTTTATTATTTTTTCAATACAATTTTGGATAACGAATTACTTAATTAACTAAAAGGTTGGTTAAATGGGATTTTGAATATATTAGCACAAACATTCCGCTATTGCAAAAATAAGCACAAGAGAAATGTCGATATGCATTATTGTTTGTTATTGTCGTTTAACAAGTAATAAGATGGTAAATGGTAAACTCTGAATATTGTTCTGATAGATTTAAGCTTCAAGAAAGAGCGAGTTGAATCAAACCTCAACCTATTTCAATTATTTCAATAATAGAAAGAGGAATATATTCGTAAATGGTGGATTGTCGTAAACTTTGATTAATTAAAAATGGTGCATGTACAAACTTCACTAAGGTTGCCTTTGAACATAGTGTCATAGAATGTGGTAGTATTGAGATTCAATTATAGTTCTATAACCTAAAGAAGTCACGTTTATAAATGGTTTTTACATATTACGATTGAAAAATGTGTCTTTTTTAAGATTGATCCTAAAACGGTTTAACTTATTCTATAAGAAGTTGCCGCACATTAAAAAAAATCAACTTTATTGGTTTAAACCAACTTGAAACTATTCAAAATTCACAGAAACAATTAACTTTAAATACGAAATGAGCGTAGCCCGATTGCGTCAATGAATGGCAACAGGCGTCTACTTTTCGTTACACATTAGTTTAGTTGACAGCCACACTAAAAAAAGGTATTGGCCCGTAATATTGAACAATAAACATAAGAAACAAAGGAAAATACTAGAAATATGCTTAGATTAAATGATCCAAAAATAACATTATGAAGTAAAAGATAAAATGTTGAGGAATTTTATAACTTGAAAGTAAATGCACTAAATTTTAATGCAAGGCGATTAAAATTGTTCTTAGAACAAGTTCATGATGAATATAAACTATAAATTTCCTCCTTTCTTTTTTCTCCAAAAATAAATGTTTATCTCTCTCTTTCTTTCCATCTTTTCCTCCTTTCTTCAAACGTTCATTTATACTCGAAACTTCAACCATTCGAATTGACTTTACTTGTGTCAGAATCATTCTTCTGGCTTACTTATTTTGTGTAACCCTGTATACTCAACTCTTCCTTATCATTGTATACCAATAATGTTCTTCTCAAGTAACTTAGGATGTCATTGACAACAATCCATTGACTATAGCAGTATTGGATCAGTACATGTTTGGCATGCTCAAAGCATATGATACATAAGGTAAGTACATATCATAGCATACATGGTAGATCGCCACAATACCATTCCCAGTGAGTAGTATGTTATCCACATTAAGGGTGTTCATCGGTTGACATCCACTGGATGTGAGGGAAACCGAACCGATCCAATCATCCATTGGATGCTGGATTTTTCCAATCCAATGAATGATTGGATCGTTTTGATTTTATCCATTGGATGTTCTTATTGGATACCATTAAATGTTCTAACTGGAATCCACTGGATCGGTTTGAATTCATCTGACATCAATGGATGATTAATTGGTTTATTATATATATATATATTATGTGTATCAAATTAAATTAATTATGATTGGATGGATAACTGGATGGTGATTGGATGTAATTGAACGGATAGTTAATGATGATTGGGTGGACAATTGAACCCGCTCTGTCGGTTTTGGAATGTCATCCAAGAACCGAGTGATCCAAATTGGATGTTGAAATTTCCGATTCTATTCGGTCCAATTACAATTGGATATCCAATCATCATCGATTGATTCTAACTGGATTGGTTGAATTTCTACACATCCCTTATCCACATAACAAATGAGGCCATGTTCCGATCAACCTTCTTGTAAAGACAAGTTCATCTTTAGACAAGTTCATCCTCATTTTTGAAGAAAACAAACTTTTTGATTGCTTCATCAACTCGCTTCAACACCTTGTCTATATATGTTCTCTAACTTAAGCCACACAATTTTCACGATCTATCTCTGTAGACCTAGATATTTGAGAGGTTGTTTCACCCAACTCCTCAATGGAAAAACATTTACCTAGCTAAGTCTTTTGCATACTTAATCGTTAAGATATCATTCCCAACGAGTACTATTTTATATATGTAAGAAATAATACAATGTTTTAGCTGAAATAATATCGCTAAATACCGCTTCAGGTCAACTTTGACCCTATCTTCCATTACTTCTTCAACATAGTTAAAGCGTCTTTGTAACGTGAATGTTTGTCTTCAAAATACCTAGTTCTTCAGTTTACAATACAAGCATTCAACGAGCACTTAACAAACTCAATGATGATCGGTAAAGCTAAACAAAATAATAAACTTAAGTATTTTTCACTAAGTATGGAAAAGAATCATCATCAATTTATCAATCACCGAGAAAGCTTGGATTAATATTGGTCCATGATCAAATGGCACATATTTCTCTTGTATACGTAACTCGCTCAGAAGTTGAGAGCGCTAAGACAGGGAGAAAGTAATGGTGTGAGAGTATTGAAAGAATGTTGAAAATCTTGTAAAGGGAAAAGGAGGTCAATTCTTATTCTAATACAAGGAGACTCTTTTTTCTAGTGTGAGCATTTTTGTTAGACCATGTAAATTTCTCTCTACCCTTTATTTACTTTGATTGCTTATCTATATGTCATTACTTGTTTTAGCACTACAAGAAATGGAGGTTTTAGAGAAGGATTTGGAAGCGTATCTAAAAGTGACTTTTAGAGAAGGATTTGCATGACAAATGTGAGAAGTGTAACTAAATGTAAGTTTTTCCTCCCTAAAACCCACTTAAACCCCTCCCCAAAACCTTTTCCTACCGTTATATAGGGAAGGTTGTTGACGGAAGTAAAAGCTTCTCTAAAACCTTTAGAGAAGCTTTTCAAGCTTTTAAATACAAAAGAAAACCTTCTCTAAAAGTCACTTTTCTTGTAGTGTAGGTTTGGTTAAGACCAGGAAACTGATTAGAGGAAAAATGGTTGTTTGATTTTATGTTTCTTCCACTCTGTTTTCTGCTGAGCAACACTAATTTTGGATCTTCTAAGTGTTAATATTTAGATTTTCTACATCTTTAAACAAAACCTTTTAATTATACGATACCCATCCGCTTCAACAAATATGGTGACCATGTCGAAGTTACGAGTTAACAAAACATTTTAGAAATGTTAGTTCTCTATATTTTTTGTTATTCAATTGAAATGATAACATGTATAAAAGTTGTATCAAAAGCAATAGACTCTCTTGCCTAGAATATAGTTTATATTTATTTCAAGTCTTAAACATGTGATCCTCTTCATTATTGTTGCTCTTATTCGAATATCGTTTCTTGGTCTTTGATTAAACTCTAAAACTTCTATGACAATCTAGTTCTCGATTCAAATTCTATACTTATGGTTTGCCATTAAATCATCACAGGTGTCGTCAAATAAACGTTTATATCCTCATTTAATCTTGAAATAAGATTTTACGAACGTTCAATAAAGCCTAAGGGGGCGTTTCGTTCATTTCAGGGAATGAAAATGAAAATGGGAATGCAGGAGAATGGGAATAGAATTGAGCATTGCATTGATGCTGTTTGGTTAACGCAATATAATCGATGAAAAATTGCTTCATATTAAAAAAATATGTTTTTCCAACTTGAAAATACAAAAGATGTTTCATTTAACACCCATAGATGGAACAATGCATAGAAAAAAGAACCAAGTAGAAATAAAAATTTCATTCCCTCCAATTTGGTCAGGAATGAAAATTAATGGATCTACATGAATGATTTCATTATATAATATCAAAGCAAACAGCAGTTTTCATTATCATTCTTACAGTTTCTGACCCCTCAATACCCCCAACCAAACTTCCCGTTAGGTATTGCAAATATATTAATAACAATAAAATCATGTCTAAAAGAAATACTTAAAAACTTTATCTCGATAATAACTTTTAAATGTGAAGACATCGGAGCACTATGAAACTCTTTGAACAATAATCAGTGGAGTTTGACTCGAATTTGTATAAAATATTAAATGCCCATTCATGATTTATTCAAGAAAACGGATATCATGTTTGTTTTTAACATAAATTGCAAGTTTTTATTAGGCTATCAGTATTGCTATCTTCATATAATGTCATATCATCGCCACGTTAGCTTTACTCTCATACTTTCATCTTACCTTCAATAAGAGTATTACTGCCCTCACTACCTTCATACCCTTAATATTTTCTTTTTAATATATATATATATATATATATATAGGTGGGTTCATACGAGAACGACGTCAATTTAAGAAAACGCGATGACGATTCTCAGCCACACATTTTCGGTACCGGTGGACGCGATCACGGAGGATTGATGCGATTCATGGAAGGTGTAGATGATTAAAGGAGGGTGACCCGGTCAAAGCCGTCTTTATTGACCGGATTAGTGGTTGAGAATCATCCTTGCGTTTTCTTAAAAAGTTATCGTTCTCATTTGAACCTCTTTATACACGCGTGTGTGTGTGTGTGTATATATATATATATATATTTCAAAAGAGAAAAGGAGAGTGAGAGAGAGAGGAAGAAACGATTGGGTAGTAATAGGCATAGGAGCCCTTACTTGAACCCGCATTTAATGCCCGAATCGGCTATAGTGCAGCCTATCGGAACCTGTTGGAACCCGCATGCGATAGTGATAGCCTAAAAGGTTATCTTTATCTTTTATAGAAAAATCAGTTTTTATATATAATAGAGGAAGACTAACTATTTCACAAATTCAATTTTTAACTACCTTTTTTTATTGAAATATCATTTTAGTTAAGTTCAGAAATCTTTTACGCATTTATATAAACTCAATTTTCAAAATAGAAGAGTATAAACATAAAATTTTATGCAAATTTACCCAAGGGTCCAAATTTACATAAGAATAAGGATTTACATAAATAATTTTTGTTAAATTTGAATCTAGGCCTTAAATATTTGTATAAGTTCTATCTAAAATAAACTTTGGATTTTAAAAATGATTAGAAAGTGAAATTGATTTCTTATAAGGCCATCCTTAACTGTACCCCTCATACCCCTCATACCTGCTACCACCTCAGCGTCATATCAGCTTTACCAACACCTTACAACACCATACCATACCATCCTTAACCGTACCAATTCCATACCCCTCTAAATAATTAATTAAAAAAACAATAAAATAATAAGAGAAGAGAGAGAAAGAAGAGAGAGATAGAGAGAAAGGTGGGATGGGGTGGGGTGTTACCGACCGTCACCACCATGCCGTTCCATTTGGTACCGGCCTTGGTACCGATACACCACAATGGTGTTATCAGTAGTACCGGTTTGGTATCGTCCCCTTCCCACCGTCAGTTAAGGATGGCCTAATAAAATGAAATATGAAGATATTAGTATTATTTTACAAATAAATATTCCATATTAAATGCCCAACTTGTGGGAATATGACATGCCACAGATTAAAAAGACTGCTCGGTGCGCCACTTCTTGATTCTCAATATACTATTGACATGGTTTACATATCTTTTTAATTAAATAATTGGGAAAAAGTCGAAAATAAATCAAACTATTTTTATAATTTGGAGTATAAATCTTGAATCTAGTGAAATCAAAGAAATTAAATGAATCTCTAAATTTACTAAAACAGGAAAAAAGATCAACAAACTTCTGCTTCCATGGTTTAAGCAACTAAATCGTTTAATGATTTTGAACGAATAAATACTTACAGTATATGTTAGCAAAGTAATAGTTGTAAAATAAAAATTAAAAAATATTGTTTTTCAAACCATTATATTTTTCATATTCAACAAGTGTTTGTTTTGTAATTATCATTTAAATATGAAAAAATAAATAATTATTAATAGTGCATTAGAAATAATAAGGTGTGACTTTTAGCTACATTTTATGTAAGAAATGTCTCTAAAAACTTTAGCGAGGATAGCGTATTATATATGGTCTGAAATCCTTCTCTAAAAGTCATGTTATATTTTGTTACATTTTTCACATTTGTCATGCACTTCTTTCTATAAAAGTCATTTTTAGATACACTTTAAGGGTGCGTTTGGTACATGGGACGGGACAGAACGGGATGGGACAAAACTCATTGTCCCACGTTTGGTGCAACATGGGACAGAACAAGAATTTACTGTCCCACGTTTGGTGCGACATGGGACAGAGAAATGATGGAATAAGGTGGGACAGCATGACACAGAAATGAGACAAAAACTAAAATACTACTAATTAACATTCGTTTGACATATAACCTTAATATGATATGTTTTAGTGTTTACTACCACTAATCATTCTCTCCGTCGCTATCAGTAGACACCATCGGCCACCTCCACTTCCTCTAGCACTACCACAACCTCTTCCACCACCTCTACAACCACCACAATCATTCACCACCTACGCAACAATCGTTGATCACAAACCACAACCATCAATCGCCACCTCTACCACTGCCACCACCGTTAGCCATCTCCACCACCTACTCTATCACAACAACCTCCTCCATAACCATACTATTCAACCACCGTTTACCTCATCCACCTCCTCATTTACCATAATAACCACCACCATTAATTACATCAAATTTTCATTCGAATTTGGTTCTATTATATATGTATTTATGTTTATGAAAAATTCTGTAAAAATGTTTATAAACTATATTATTAACTTTATTTATGTCAATTTTAACTATGTGATATACAAAAATCATCAAATAATTTCCAGGGGAACTTTTCTAGTTCTGTCCTGTCCAGTCATAGGCGTACCAAACACCAAACAGACACTTGTTCTGTCCCGTCCAGTCCTGTCCTGTCCAGTCTTGTCCAGTCGAGTCCTGTCCAATCATGTCTGCGTACCAAACGCTACCTAAATTCCTTCTCCCTAAGTTTCCTTCTCTAAAACCCAATTTTCTTGTGGTGCTCCCATAAATTGTGCCTTTAGAAAGGATTTGATCGTATTCATCTCGGTGCATCTCATCCGAATATGCATCAATTTCTAATCAAACGGTTGACAACCATTCTCACCAGAACATCAACTTTTCACCGAAACCTGACCCTTAATTAACATTTGCAATATATGTGTAGGATCGTGTGAGAAGCTGAGTTAACGGTGAGAAGTGCATCTGAACCATTGATCACTTTTAATCTCATGTCCTCCTATCAATTGCACTTTGAAAGGAAATTGACCCGGTGAATCTCGGTGCATCTCATCCTAATGTACCTACCTTTAGATCTCATCCAACGATGAATAACCAGTTCTCACCAGAACCCAACCCTTGTGGCATATTTAGTATAATTGCAACATTTATATCTTTGTCTTTTATTTATTGACATGCAAGTTAAATCTTTTTCTATTATTAACCATGTGTGCGTGTTCGAGCCGGTTTGCGTACACTCAGACTAATTTGTAGTCCTAGAGAACATCTAGGAAAACTTACAATGATCGTGCAAAACTTAACCAATAATCTTTGAGAAAAACCTCTAAAAGCCCAAAACTTACTACAAGTTAAGCTAATTAGCTAACCCCATGAAGTTATGCATGTTAAATCTTCTTCCCCTTTTGAGAAATCAACAAAATTTTCATATTCAAAATTGTCGAGAAACTGCTAATATTTCTATGTATCTTTTGTACATTATTACTTTTACATGCTTATAATCGTGGATCTTTTATGCAACTTATAAACGTGCAACACTTATTATTTATGCCTTTGAAAAAACATATCAAAATGTAAAGAATTTCGTCTTAGTTTATTTTAAAGTGTAGCAGATAATATCTTTTTTCCGTAATCAATGTAAGAAATACTCAAATATCTTATTTAACGTAATAAAGTTTCAAAATTTTCTATTAATGTAACAATGTTGAAAATTATCCTATTTTTTACTCTCATCTTGTAACATTTGATCACATGTACGTATATCGAATTTATCTTTCAATTTGTCAAAACTCTTCTTTAAATCTTTTATAAATAGGTCTGACCACATAATTAGATGTTACAAAATCAGTAAGTTGTCAATCAAATAATACAAAATAGAAAATTTTTAAAACTTGTTACATTGATTTGAGAAAAACAAATGTTACACAAAAATCTATGGTGAATGGATACATTTCACATCACTTTGAACCGTGTGTTGAGAAGGTTATGTTGTATAATATTATAATTGGATATGTTGAGAGTTTTCATGATCAACCTTCACACCATATAAGAATACTTTCACTTAGCTCTTATTTTCATGAAAAGCGGGTTCTTCTCTTCAAAACTCTACCATATGTATGTTTATATAAACATGCACACACACGTGTATGGTTGGTTCCGATGAGAACTCCTTTTTTGTGAGAACCACTTCGCACTTGTTGATCGGTTTTAATCACATTTGATCCAACTATTGATCCAGCTCTCCTAAGACCTAATAAAATGATAATGGCCCTGACCTTACTTAGTGAATAGATACTTAGTTTACTTTATAGCTTGAGGAATTATCACTGAGTCTGTTCAGTGATCTTTCTATTTGTTCAAGTCTCGAAGCGTCAACAGTTGGTCAGAATCAGCGAGCTCATTGAGCATGTTTAGTGAGCGTCTGACGCTGACAATACAGCTAAATATCTCCCTGAAGACAAAAGTCATGTGCACAGAACCATTAGCGATGTCGAAGAAGTAGCTGATGATAAAGTCAACGCTGCTCGTGATCTGAAGACGGATTCAGTGATAGCTGCATGACTACCCTTGCATGACAATCTGAAGAAATTCAAGACACAGCGACTGCTGATATCACTCCATGTTCAACGACCTCAGCTCGTTGATTAGTGTCTTGCTCTCAAAGATTTACTTTATTTGTCTTCTTACTTTATGCACAAAAGGACTACCTGCTTTACTGACACAAGTACAAGAGAACGTTCTTCATGTTGTTCCCTCTGTACTTATCAGCCCATAAAGCAACTGTTCACGATAGACTCCCTATTGCTTTATGCACATGGGTATAGTTTATAGTAAATAGTACAATTGATCCACTAAATACATAACACGTGTAAAAGTAGATCTGCCATGCATTAAATGCATGATATATACATAGATGATGAGTGTGATTTTCAAACTCACTCTTCTCTATCTCTGTATCAAAAGTCCTTCTTCTATCTTCTCTAAGTTCTTTCTTTTCTACCTTATTTCTCACCAAGTACATTAGTGAAAGCTTCGTGAAAATTTAAGATTGTTTAGATTAGGTTGTACATTTTCCTATTTTCGCAACAATCTTGTAAATTCTGTATTATTTATAATACAAAGAATTTAAAAGCCACTACCTTTGGGACCAACACCAACAATAGTGATCACACGTCTTTTGTTTTTGTAGAAGGGGCAATTTGGTCTTTTGTTTCGTGTTTTAGTATGTGAAGTTTGTTAAGGTTTATCATGGCATGCATGTTATGATGTTAGGTATAATGTTTTTCATGTGAAGGTATGCTAAGATTTTCAAGTCAAGATATGTGATGTATGTTAAGGTTTATCCATGTTAATTTGTATGAAATGACAAAGGTATGTTTTAAGGTTCGTGTCTAGGACATCCATGCCATCGAAGTCCACTTAATTAGATCCATGACGCCGTATTTTTTTAGCCTTCCAATTAAACAAAAATAAAAATCATCCAAGACTCTTAAAGGGTTCTTAGATTTTTTTTCAAGAGATAAAAGTTCTCACATAATTCTGAATATATATATATAGAGAGAGAGAGAAAGAGAGAGGAAAGTTCAAATGAAATCTCATTTTTCATTGTGAACGTAAGGACCACTAAAATCGCGTCATGTGACAATATTCACTCTGAATATCATGCATTATTCAGAATGAATAAAGGTGCCTAAGCTTTATTCACTCTAAATAATGCATGATTTTCAGAGTGAATATTGTCACATGGTGGGATTTTAGCGGTCCTCACGTTCACAACCAAAATTGAGTTTACATTTGAACTTAACCCTATATATATAGGTGAAGAATTGTGTGAGAAGTTGAGGTTAACATGAGAAATGGATCTAAATCGTTGATCATTTTTTAATCTCATGCCCAAATATGATTGATCTGGTGCATCTCATCCTAATGTACATCCACTTCTCATTCAATGATTGATAATCAGTTCTCACCATTCTCATGTTAACTTCAACTTCTCACCGGAACACAACCCTATATATGTGTGTGTAAGAGTAAGTTCATACGAGAACACTAAATATTTAAAAGAACAAGAAAAAGTTCGTCGATGTACAAAACCATATATGATTCACGCGACCTTGCCCCACGACTTAAGTTGCGGCCAAAGTCGTCCGTGTTCAACTTTTTTTTTTGAAAAGCAAGTAGCCATTCCCCTCGCTAGCAAAACCGTTCCAGCAACAAATTCATGCACAGGTGCACCAAAAACCAACACTTGAACCAAGACCCACGAGACTTGAACCAAAACCACAACCATCAAACCACACTTGAACCGAACCCAAAACCACCAAACCAACCAAACAAAATCTTGAACCGGACCAAAGCTTGAACTGGACCAAAACTTGAACCGCAACCACATACCTCGACCATCGGCGACGAGAGACCACGACAACCGCAACCACACACCTGTGTCCAACTTTTTACCGTTAATGTAAAATCACATGTGAATTTTTACACTGACGAACTTTTTCTTGTTTTTTTAAAAAGTTAGTTTATCGTTTGAACATTCCCATCTCTCTCTCTCT
>LUCG01117318.1:0-14684 GCA_001633085.1 Carthamus tinctorius
GTGTGTGTGCTTGGCAAGTGTAGCTATCAATTGAATCCGTACAGGTGAGTACATTAACCTGTGTTCAATTTGATATGTATATGATCATGGTATATATGTGGTTGATGTGTATAACTGGCATGTAATATTCACGATAGTACCTATGGAGGTNCCTGGTACCAGTGTCAGTCATGATGCTCTTGATATTTATATCTTGAGTAATTGGTCACGATGCATGTCCAGTTCTACCATAAGTTATGGCTATGTTATGCATTCAAAGAACTTAGGTTTGTGCTCACAAAGCGTTCTGCTTAACCCGTTGTGGTTTATGTGGTTCAGTGACAGGTACCTCCTCCAAGAATAAAGGGAAAACACTGGCTTGATGGCTCGGGATAACTTAATTCAGCATTTTCATGGGATTTTTGGGAAAAGACTTATAATAATCACGTTTTGTTGGAATGTCATGGATTAACACTAGTTTTGAACGGTGTTTTATTATTTACATTTTTGGACCCGGTTTGGGAAAATTGATCACCTTGAATTAAAATTTAGCTTCCGCAAATATCTTTGGTTACTATTTTCTAATTAATGGCGTTAAAAATGTGTATTTGGAAAGGAGGTGTTACAAGACTCCTTATCAGCTTCTGTACAACAAAAGGCCTAACGTCAAATTTTTCCGTGCTTTTGGTTGAAAATGTTATGTACTCAATGATAGAGAACCAATTGGAAAGTTTGATCCCAAAAGGGATGATGCAATCTTTATTGGATATTCTTGGGATTCTGTAGCCTACAAAGTTTATATTCCAAGAACTCAGATTGTTGTGATAAGCACTAATGTCAAATTTGATGACAACTTTCAGGTTACTCAAGAAAAGTTCATAGAGGAGCTGAGAGTTCAAGCTGAAAGATCACCAAATGCCACTATTCCACAAGATCTCGAGTACCTATTCAATGAGTGGTATGTGGATGAAGTTGACCCTGACAGAGCCTCTGTGGACCTTCACAAAGCCTCTGAAGAACCAAATCCAGTCACAGAGTCAAGTCCAACCTCTACAGACCAATCAAGACCTTCAACATCTACTACTCATATCTCTCCTTCACTAGAAGCCGATTCCTCTATTGGCACATCAACTTCAACACCTCAAGCCCCATTTTTCACTGAACTAATCTAAATAACAATGCTCAAAATGAACCTGGATTAAATCAAACCACATAGCCTGCATCACAATCTCTCTCACTACAAGAGATCAACTCCTCAATCAACCTGCCTCATGCTATTAAGTGAACCAAAGATCATCCCCAATCTCAAATCTTTGGTGAACTCTCAAAAGGTGTCAAACCCAGAGCAACTGCCAACTTTTGCCTCTTCTCATGCTTTGTGAGTGAAATTGAACCAAAAAGGGTGGCAGAGGCTCTTGCAGATCCATTTTGGGTAGAAGCCATGCAAGATGAGCTTCTGCAGTTTGAGAGGAACCATGTGTGGACTCTCACTATTATCTCAAATGGTAAGATTGCTATTGGAACTAAGTGGGTTTTCAGAAACAAGAAAGATGAGAACGGGGTAGTGGTCAGAAACAAGGCTAGGTTGGTGGCACAAGGATATTGTCAAGAAGAAGGCATTATTTATGAAGAAACCTTTGCCCCTGTTGCAAGACTTGAAGCCATTAGGATCTTTCTAGCCTTTACTGCTCACAGAGGGTTCAAAGTTTATCAAATGGATGTCAAACTTCTTGAATGGAAAACTCAAAGAGGAAGTATATGTCAAGCAACCACCAGGTTTTGAGAATGAGAAATATCCCAACCATGTCTACTTTCTAGACAAGGCTCTGTATGGACTTAAACAAGCTCCCAAAGCATGGTATGAACGCCTATCTACTTTTCTCATTTCCAATGGTTTTCATAGAGGTACAACATATATCACTTTATTTTATAAGAAACTTAATGATGATATTCTGCTTGTACAAATATATGTTGATGACATTATATTTGGTTCAACTGACATTTCTATGTGCAAAGAGTTTGAGTCATTATTGCAGAGTGAGTTTGAAATGAGCATGATTGGAGAGATCACATTCTTTCTTGGCTTACAAGTCAAACAGTCTCCAGAAGGCATATTCATCAATCAATCCAAATATGTTCAAGACCTTCTGAAGAAGTATAAGCTTAATGATGCATCTCCCATGAGAACTCCAATGGCTACTGGTCTCAAGCTTCACAAGGATTTGAGTGGTCAATCTGTAGAGTGCAAACTCTACAGAGGTATGATTGGATCACTTTTATATCTCACAACCAGTAGACCTGATATTATGTTCTCTACTTGTATATGTGCTAGGTATCAAGCCAATCCCAACGAATCTCATCTGAGTGTAGTGAAGGGGATCTTGAGATATTTTAAGAAAACACCAAGTCTAGGCCTCTGGTATCCTCTGTACTCAAGCTTTGACTTGGTAGCGTACACTGACTCAGATTATGGAGGATGTCAAGTGGATAGAAAGAGTACATCTGGAAGCTGTCAGTTTGTGGGAGGCAAACTTGTTAGTTGGTCTTCTAAGATGCAAAATTGTGTGTCAACATCCACTGCAAAGGCTGAGTATGTTGCTACTGCAAGCTGTTGCTCACAAGCTCTCTAGATGCAGACTCAACTTAGGGACTATGGATATGCACTTGACAAGATTCCTATCCTCTGTGACTCTAAAACTGCCATTGCCATCTCTACCAATCCTGTGCAACACTCCAAGACAAAACACATTAATATAAGGTACCATTTTCTCAAACAACATGTAGAAGAGGGTAATGTAGAAATGTACTTTGTCACCATTGAGTATCAATTGGCAGATCTCTTTACTAAATCACTTGATGAGAAAAGATTTAATTTCCTTGTTGAAAAGATTGGCATGACTTATCCTACACCTTAAGCTTTATTTGTATAGTTTTGTTTATGTAAATATTCTTTTTTACTTCTAGATTAACCTTTACTTGTTTTCTTAGTTAAATAGGTTATCTTGCAGAAGCAGTGCAATATTTGAGGGGGAGTATATGTTCTTAAAAGATAAAACTTGATTGAAGAACTCAAACTTTTTTGTCACAGAAGAATATTCTACAGAACCTCTGTCACCCATCACAGAGGCTCTGGAAAATGATCTTCTGTCATCTTTTGTTCTTCTCTTGATTTTCAAAACTTTTGCTTGATTCAAGGGGGAGCTAAGCGAGCCTGCTCATAGGGGGAGTATCTCTGTTCCTAAAAAGATCAAAATCTCAAAGTGTGTAAACATTTTCAGTAACTTTCTTTCATCAGAACCTCTGTCACTTCCTACAGAGGCTCTGTTTGTCTAAGTCTGTCACTCACTCTTCTGATAATTTTCAAACGTTTATGTAATAAAAGGTGAAACATGTTGAAGACCCCGCACGTTACACAAAGGCTCTGTGAGACCCTTAGGCCTCTGCAGTGATACAATTCTATGTACACTGAATCTGGACTGGTGCGCGTGGTTCTGTGGATAAGGATAAAAGTGTTCACGCACTTGTCAGAAAAGTTGGGGCACACGTCATGAATCGTGCGTCGCATCTCTCTACGTGGCATATAAGAATTGGTCGTCACAACCACCCCTAAACTAGAGCACTTATCATCTTTTAACGTCACGAACCGTTTCCAATTTAAATTAAACCTTTCCCTCTACTATAAATACCCATCTTCCCCAACCATTAAACCTTTTATCACTCACAAAATACTCTGGCGAAACTTGCAACTTTGCAAATCAAGATTTTTCGATCATCAATGGCTGCTTCTAGTTCAGATTCGATCAGTGCCAACTCCGGCAACAACCCTGACGTTCAAGACGTTAACCAATCTTAAGCCTTAACCTCCCACGCTATATCTTTTCTCCAGAACCGATACGAAAACATCGTATTGGTAAAGAAGCGAAATAACTATTATTTTTTCCCAACCAATAATTTCCTTGCTGGATCTGGTACCATGATCCAAGTCCTTCGCCAACATCCACTTTACTATGCCCTAACCGCCACAAAACAGGTCCCTGAAACCTATCTTACCCAATTTCTTCTAAGTTCCTACATCTGTAACTTGGAAAACTCGGGCCTCACCATAGTTGGTTATGCCTCACATCCCACCGTGAAGTCCCTGGTGCCACTCCAAATCAATGTTGATGATCTCCGAACTACGTTGAAGCTTCCTATCTTGGAGGATCTTTTTCTGGAGGAGTATGCTGCTACTCCAAATGATGATGAACTGGTGGAATTCCTAAATTTTCACTCAAATACCTCAGATGCCGAGAAACCCATAAAGAAACGAACCGACTTCCGAAGAAAGGGGCTCCCTCCAGTCTTGGAACACTTTGTTCTCAATTGTGAACTATTGCCTAACTGGAAAGGTGGGGAGTCACGATCAATGATCAAATGCCATGCTCTCCATAGTCTACGGCATCTATTTCGATCTCCCACTTGATTATGCCGTATTAATTTTTGAGGACATGGTTGGCTTAATCAAGAAGAAGGTTGCCGTGCAGAGGGGTGAAAAATCCAAAGTAAAAGCTCAACAGAAGCGTAGAGAAGAGATGAACTATCCCAATCTAATTCTGCAATGGTTTTTGGGATTGGTCTTGGCAGAGACGATTGCGCAGAAGCTACCCACAGAGGGCCTTGACATCGCAAAGCTCTATCCGATGAAGGAGTTCAAACCGACAAACCATGTGCTTGGCTACAGAAATCCTCGACCTCTGTCAAAAAAGATGATCGCTTAGTTGAACAAACATGATAGGCATTCATACAGGCGTGGAGTCAGGAGGCCAGAGCCGGTCCCTGAGACCCTGCCACGCATAGGTATCCCCTTAGGACAGAGTGTAGTCCAGGAGAGAACTGAGGGTGTACAGGTGGAGCCAGCAGAGGCTACGGAGGTGAGTGAGCAAGGACCTTTAGCTGTAGATAGAAGTCTCCCACCACATAAGGAAAAAGCCAAGAGAAGCAAGAAGCATACCACAGAGGCTGCTAGTCCATCTTGATCAATGATCACCTCTTTACTCATCAGCATCATCTTCTTCATCAATGATCACCTCTTTACTCATGAGATCATCCTCTAACTCCAGAGGATGATCTGGCATGGACCACGAATGAGAAACAGCTGACTCAAAAACATTTAGACTGGAAGACTGAGCCTGGAGTCTGGGAATAACTTTCGGCAGATGAAGGTTCTGCGGGATGTTCCATTCTGGATATGAAGATTGTGGTGGATCATAAAGTACATCTGTAGTACCCTTTTCTAGAAGATCTTCAGGGGTTTGATCCTTGTTAATCTTGGAGGGGATATTGGAGAGACCAGTTTTGCCAGAGGGAATATCCAAAGTATGAGTTCCCCAATCAATATCTTGGAAGTGACTTTGTCGCACAGAGCCACCGGAGGTGAAGAAATCATCAAGTCATAGCCTTCCTTAGGCGTTTGAGCTTTGTCTGGGGAGAAGAAGGAGCAATATCTTCTTGAATTGGTGAGAGCCTCTGTGGAGAAGGAGACTTCTGTGGAGGAGTTTGGGTTGAGGCATCTACAAACTTTTTGAGTCTTCTCTTGGGTTTCTTCTTCAGAGGTTGATCCTCGGCAGCTTTAGTTTAAGAAGTATCAGTTGGTTTGGGAACAGAAGCCTCTGTGGGATGTTGCTTGTGCTTCTTCTTAGAAGGTTGGTCCTCTGCAGATTGTGCCTCTATAACTGCAGCCTCTACAGCCTTCCTCTTAGACTTCTTTTTCTTTTTGGGTTTGGGAATCTCACTGCTATCTATATCAATAGGCATATTTTCCTCACCTTCTAACACTCTCTCACTAGCCTCTTCTGGCTCCTCCTGTGCACCCTCATTCCTATGAAAGATAACACTCTCACCTAGTTGGGCACCTATGCGTGGAGGGGTTACAGGGACCGGCTCTGGCCTCCTATATCCACGACTGTACGCTCTCCTAGACCCTCGTTCAAGAAATCGTAGCATAACCTTAGAGAGAGGTCGTGGGTTATCATATCCAAAAGGATTGGTGGTAGGTTTAAACTCTCTCAGAGTTTGATACTTCACAAGGGGTTCTGAGGAAACCAAGTGAGTTTTCAACTGTTCCGCAAAGCAAAGGCCGAAGAACCTCTGCAAGAATAAATTCCCTGGATCCTTCTTCTTAGTACCCTTAGAGTTTTGAGAGGAACATTTGTGACGACCCAAATACCCAACAATAAAACAGCAAAATAATAATGCTAATAATCATAATCCCTGTGACGTGGAACATCCCTCCACAGTTGAGATATATAAACTTTCAAAGTCTAATCTGTACTAATTATTAAGACCTGAGCTAATGGTTTTCACACCTTCTCTTTTCCTTTACTAGCTCCTCTATCAATACCTGCAAAGGTTTTAAAAGGTTTTGAAAACAAGGGTTAGACCATATGGTCTAGTCAATTCCCTCAAGGAAAATAGTTAATTCGCAAATACGGCTCGCTGGCCCAGTTTAAACATTTAACAGACATGGTCTATTGCGGATAAAGAAAATTACACACAATCAAGGCCTGGGTGGCGCCTGATGATAACTCCCAAGGGACGTAGTCCCAAGGTACCCCCAAGCAACAATCCAGTTCACTTAGTAAAACTCTCAAGGAACACAAAGTTCCAAGGTAGCTAGTGTTCGTAGTGCAACACACCCAAGAATAGCCACAACGATTACTTTAATAAGCATGCTTAATACGTAATCACATTTCACGTGTATCACATCAATTCATATATTAAAATTCAGTAGAAACATGTTTGATACAAATCATTCAAAGCAGTGAGTAATAGTTTCGGTTAAAATAAGTTTGGCAAGGGAACTCACCTGTCGCTAATTCTTGTCAAATACTGATTCTTGTCAAATAGCCTAGGTTGTCTTAAGCGTACCTACATTGATACAATGCTTATCAAGATCCAAGTTCCTCCTGAAAGTAAGCTTCTACTTGGAAACTTAAGTCCTAACCGAACGGTCCCCCAAAAGTCCTACATTGATACAAACAACCGACTCGGGTAACCCGAAACCCACCCGAAAACCGACCCGGCGGGTCAAGAGTCGAGCCAGCCGATGACCGAGTGGCGAAACTACAAAGGCCGAATTTGGTGGGCAAAATCCCAAAGGTCGAATTGGGAAAAACCCAATAGGCCGAATTGGATTTCCCGAAGGCCGAATCAGAGCGGCCAACAAAAGCCGGTGCGGGGAAATGTTCAAAGGCCGATGGCCAAAGGCCGATAAGGGTGACTCAACTAAAGTCCGATTCGGGGTTTGAGGCCCAAAGGCCGATTCGGGGAACTCAGCCATAAGCCGATAAGGGAAACTCGGCCAAAAGCCGATATGGGAAAATGATAATCCGATAGGCAGGAATCTGATTCGGACAACAAGCCATAGTCCGATTGGGAACATCTCGATAGTCCGATTAGGACAATAGGAAAAGCCGAATTAGGAAATTGTTCAAAAGCCGATTCCATATGCCAAAGGCCGATTCGGGATTCGACAAAGGCCGAATCGGGATTTTATCAAAAGGCCGGTATGGGAAACTACAAGTTCGATTCGGACTTCTTACCAAAAGCCGATTGGGGAAAGGCCCAAAGGCCGAATCGGGAAACCATGGAAAATATAAAGTCCGATTCGGAGTACGGCTCAAAGGCCGATTCAGGCTATTGTCCGAAGGCCGATTCGGACAAAAGATAGTTCGACTCGGGAAAGTCTGGTCAAGTTCGAGGAGATCGAACTGAGACCCAGAATTCACCCAAAACCAGTCTAAATCCGCAAAAAATCAATCTTAAGCATTCTAAAATTATCATTAATCAATCCTATCTACTTAGAAGGAACAAGATTTACCCAATGAAGATGATGATGATGGATGATGAGAACGATGATGCAGCTCTGAGATCTCACGCACTTGCACACACATCGATAATTTTCCTAAAATGGTAAAAACCCTAGCTACACCTTAAATACTTGGGCTTTGGGCCAACCCCATACCCGAAATAGCAAAAATCCCATAAGACTTTAAACTTTCAAATGCTGACACAAATAGTCCCTCCTTCTTACTAAATTTTACGAAAAGGTAAATTTGACATTTAATTAACTTAGCTAATTACTTTAAATTCCTCGGTCATTACAACATTTCTTTCTTATTTGACCCACGATGTCATCAATGACAAGTTGTGCAAAGTCCAGCAGCAGAGCAAAGTAGATCCCATACATAATGGCAAGCATGGCAGAAGAAGATTGGTCATGGCTCCCAACCTTTCCTGTGAGACAGCAGTTGATGATACTAAACATAGTGTTGCACTGAGGGGGAAGCCCCATACGACGAAAGTCACCTCTCTTGTTTAGAGGATGTTTGTCGTCTTCTCGATATCCCAAGAACTTCAAGAATTCCATGAGTTCTTCATCAGTAGGGATGGGAGAATACATCTCCAAATTGAGATCATCTAAGGTGGGAAGATGTAGGCATTCACGGAGTAGTTCCACCGAGAGTTGAAGGGTTGCAAAAGGCTTGTCATCTGGATGATGAGCATATCCAAAACTACTAAACTTTCATCGACAAGATTGCAGACGTAGGAGCTCAAAAACCATTGCGTGGCATACAGTTCTGGAACAGGTGTAGTGGCTGTTAGAGCATAGTGGATGGGATGGTTACAAAGGATTTGGATTAGCAGGACTGTATATTCAGGAAACCCATTGTCTTTAGGATGAAGGTAATAATTCTTGGGTTTCTTGAGTTGCCATGGTTGTGACCTGAGATTGATCGACTTCTTGATCAACATCATGTGGAATATTGCGTGATGTAGAACCAGTAGAAGAAGAATCCACCATTTTGAAGGATGACGAGGAAAAGCTTAAGTTGCAGGTTCGTCGGAGGTTCAGAGGAGCAATTAAAGGTTTAGGAAGGTTTATATGAGGAGCAGGTATGGGTATTTATAGGAAAGATATTTTTGAAAAGATTTGGGAGGGAACGACAGTTGATAGGCGTGATGAAAGCCTATTTTCTTGCTGTTAATGCTACAACCATTAATATTCAGCCACGTGTACATAGGAAGCGCATGATTGATGACGTGCGCCCCATTTATCTAACATGCGTGTATTGCTTTTATTACCCTTATCCATAACCACGCGCACCGGTTCAAATTCAAAACTCATGGAAGTGGAATTTTACAGAGGCCTAAGGGTTTCACAGAGCCTCTATGAACCGTGAGGGGCCTTCGACATGTTGCACCTTTATATACGTAAACATTTGAAAATTCTCAGAAGAGTGAGTGACAAAACTTAGCTAACAGAGCCTCTGTGGGAAGTGACAGAGGTTCTCTCGAAGAAAAGTCACTTGAAAAGTGTGGCACTCTTTGAGATTTTGAACATTTTAAAGAACAAAGAAACACCCCCTATGAGTGTGCTCTCATAGCATCCCCTAGAACCAAGCAAAACGTATTTGAAAATCAAGTGAAGAACAATGGATGACAGAGGATCATTTTCCAGAGCCTCTGTGATGAGTCACAGAGGTTCTGTTGGATGTTCTTCTGTGACCAAAAAGTTTGAGTTCTTCAACAAGTTTTGTCTTTGAAGCCGTATACTCCCCCTCAAACTTTGCCCTCTTTTTGCAAGATAACCTAACCAACCAAGAAAACAAGTGAAGGTTAATCTAGAAAATGAAAATTATTTACAGAACTTGAAAGTAAAAATATATACACAATGCTAAGGCATTGGACAAGTCATACCAATCTTTTCCACAAGAAAGTTAAATCGTTTTTCATTAAGTGCTTTGGTAAAGAGATCAGCCAGTTGATATTCAGTGTTAACAAAATACATCTCAACATTACCCTCTTCTACATGATGTTTAAGAAAATGGTACCTTATGTCGATATGCTTTGTTTTGGAGTTTTGAACTGGATTGGCAGAGATAGCAATTGCACTCTTAGAATCACAGAGGATCGGGATCTTGTCAAAGGTGTATCCATAGTCTCTGAGTTGAGTCTGCATCCAAAGAGCTTGTGAACAACAACTTGCAGCAGCTACATACTTTGCTTCTGCAGTTGAGGTTGACACGCAATTTTGCTTCTTTGAAGACCAACTAACTAGCTTTCCTCTAAGAAACTGACAGCTCCCTGAAGTACTCTTCCTGTCCACTTGACATCCACCATAGTCTGAGTCTGTATAGGCTAATAGATCAAAGCCTGAGTGCAAAGGGTACCATTGGCCAAGACTTGGAGTCTTCTTTAGGTATCTCATGATTCTCTTTACTGCACTCAAATGTGAATCCTTGGGATCAGCTTGGTACCTTGCACAAATGCATGTAGCAAACATAATGTCAGGTCTACTGGCAGTAAGATATAAAAGTGATCCTATCATACCTCTGTACAGGTGTACCATTTAGATCCTTGTGAAGCTTTAGGCCAGTAGCCATAGGGGTTCTCATTGGAGAAACATCATTCAGCTTGTACTTCTTCAGAAGGTCATTGACATATTTGGCTTGGTTGATGAAGATGCCTTCTGAAGATTGTTTAACTTGAAGTCCTAAGAAGAAAGTTAACTCTCTCATCATGCTCATCTCGAATTCACTCTGCATCAATAGCTCAAACTCTTTGCACAAAGAAGCATTAGTAGACCCAAAGATAATATCATCAACATAAATTTACACAAGCAGAATATCATCATCATTTTTCTTATAAAACAATGTAATATCTGTTGTTCCTCTGTTAAAACCATTTGAAGTGAGAAAAGTGGAGAGACGCTCATACCATGCTTTGGGGGCTTGTTTGAGACCATACAGAGCCTTGTCCAAGAAGTACACATGGTTGGGATACTTCTCACTTTCAAATCCAAGAGGTTGCTTGACATAAACCTCTTCTTTGAGTTTACCGTTGAGGAAAGCTGACTTTACATCCATCTGGTACACTTTGAACCCTCTGTGTGCAGCATAGTCCAGAAAGATACTGATGGCTTCTAGTCTAGCAACAGGGGCAAAGGTCTCTTCATAATCAATACCTTCCTCATGGCAGTAACCTTGTGCTACCAACCTTGCCTTGTTCCTTACAACACCCCATTCTCATCCTTCTTGTTTCTGAAGACCCACTTTGTACTTATGGCAACTTTACCATTTGGTAAGATAGTGAGTGTCCAAACATGGTTCCTTTCAAACTGCAGAAGCTCATCTTGCATGGCTTCTACCAAAAAAGGATCTGCTAGAGGCTCTGTCACCCTTTTTGGTTCTATTGTACTTACAAAGCAAGAGAATGGACAATAGTTGACATTTGCTCTAGTCTTGACACCTTCTAAAAGCTCACCAATGATTTGAGATTAGGGATGGTCTTTGGTCCACTTTGTAGCATGAGGCAGGTTCATTGTAGAGTTTATCTCTTGAAGATTTGGAGATTGAGATGATGTAGGTTCATCATTAGAAACATCATGGATTGGAGTTTCTTCTTCAGGAACTTCTGGTGAAGAGGTTGCATCATTGGAAGATGAGATGACTTGACTTGGATCAGAAGGAATGGTTGATGAACTTGCGATGTTGGTAGAATTCCCTTCAGTAGAGGCTCTGGCAACAGTTGCAGAGGCTCTGTCAGTAGACTGAGATGCTCTGCCAGAATCCACTAGACATCTTTCTAGATCTTCATCATCTTCATACCATTCATTAAAAAGTCTTTCAAGCTCCAGAGTGATAGTTGCATTTGGAGATGCTTCAGCTTGTTTCTTCAGTTGCTCTGTGATTTTGTCTTCAGTAACCTGAAAAGCATCAACAAACTGAACATTAGTGCTAACAACCACAATTTTTGTTCTGGGAATGTAGACTCTGTAAGCAACAATGTCCCATGCATATAGCATCATCCCCTTTAGGATCAAACTTGCCAATAGGCTCTCTGTTATTGAGCACATAACATTTGCAATCAAACACATGAAATAACTTGACATTTGGCCTTTTGCCATATAGGAGTTGATGAGGAGTCTTCTCAAATCTCTTTACCACCAAGGATCTGTTCTGTGTATAGCATGCAGTAGAAACAGCTTCTGCCCAAAATGTGAGAGGTAGACCAGAGCCATTCAACATTGTTCTTGCACCCTCTACAAGTGTTCTATTCTTTCTCTCTACCACACCATTTTGTTGAGGAGTCCTTAAGGCTGAAAAGTTGTAGGCTATGCCAACAGAGGACAGGTAGTCTTCAATGACTGAGTTTTTGAACTCTGTGCCATTGTCACTTCTTAGCACTCTTACCTGTAGACCATGAAGAACTTGCAATCTCTTCAAGAGATTGATTAGCAATAAAGGAACTTGAGATTTCTTGTTGAAAAAATCAACCCATGTAAAACGAGAGAATTCATCTATGAGTACCAAAATGTACTTCTTCCCTCCAAGACTTTGAACAGAAATGGGACCATAGAGGTCTACATGTGACATTTGAAGAGGTTTGTCAAAAGAGGGATCAGACTTAGTTTTATGAGAAGACCTTTTGAGTTTTCCCATTTCACAAGCTGAACATAAATGATCTTTCTCAAATTTTATGTTGGCTAGACCTTTAACTAGCTTTAGCCTTACCAGCTTATCTAAAGTATGAAAGTTAAGATGACAGAACCTGGTATGCCAAAGCCATGCCTCTTCGTTCTTCACAGAGGAGACTAAACACACTTCTTCCTTCGAATCCATATTGTCAAAACAAATTAGGTATAGATCTCCTCTTCTGTTGGCTCTCATTACCTCTATCAATGTGTCTGCCATGTACATTACACAAAACTTGATTTTGAATAGGACATCAAGTCCATTATCACATAGTTGGCTTACACTGATAAGGTTGTGCTTGAGACCATCAACATAAGAAACTTGATTGATTCTCATCTCTCCTTTCAGAATCATCCTATAGCCTTTAATTTTCCCTTTCTGATTCCCACCAAAAGCTACAAAGCTTCCTTCTTTATTTACATAAGATGACAGAAGCTCTTGAGTTACAGTCATGTGTCTAGAACAACCTGAATCAACATACCAGGTAGACACATGCTGTTTCTTCTGCGATCAAGAAACATAAGATTTAGGTGCCCACTTCCAGTTGGGTCCTTTCAGATTAGCTTGTTTCAGGTATGCCACAACATCCTTTTGTTTGGGCTTATGCCTCTGTGAATTAGAGTTGCCAAATTGTCTTTGTTTATCCCTAGAGCATTGGCTTTTGGGATTCGTGACCAGACAGTTTTCAGAGTGAAGATGATTAGATAAAGCATGCATTAGATTGAAACATTCACCGAACTCAACATTGCAGGATTTAAACTTAAACTTATCATTGAAATTCCCAAAGAAAGGTACAGAAGCTTTTGATTTTGAGCCCTTCCTAGATTTGGCCTTCTTTGTACAAGATTCCCTAACTATTGTAGGCTCTTTATTTTGAAAACTGTTTGATTTAAACTTCTTCTATGAGGATCTCTTCTTTGATTTTCCTGCAATTACTGAGACAGAAGAAGATGCATTAGTTTCAGGCCATTTTCCTTTTGTTGCCAAGTGAATTTAGGTTTCTGAACTTCAGTAACACTTGATGAGGAAGTGCACGAATTTAAAGCCTTTTCTTTTTCTTTTCTTTTCAAGTTTAAACACAGATCAATGAAGTCTGGACAGATAGTAAATCCCCCTGATTTTCTTCTCAAAGCCATAGTGATTAAAGGAAGATTTACCACTTCACCATCCTCAGAGGGATTGAGCTATAATGTCAGACTCAATGATTTGACCAGAAATACTCTCAGACTTTTGAGGAGTTTCATGTTTAGAGGTTTCTTCATTTGATATTTCAGTGCAAATGTCACAAAAGTTTGTGAAAATCCCGAATCAGGGGGATTCCCGATTCGGGAAATGGACAAGATAGAGACATTGTAAAATTCCTGATTCGGGAGTAAATTGTATGTGTTGGATTCCCGATTCGGGAATGTGAAGCATGCCCACTTAGAGAATTCCCGATTCGGGAAAAACTGTTGGATGTTGGAAAGAGAATTCCCGATTCGGGAAAGATGTGTCAATCGGAAATAGGTGTTTGGGGAATTCCCGATTCGGGAAACATAAGGGTGACGCACATAATGAATTCTCGATTCGGGAAGATATCAGATATTCGGGAAAGCGTATTTTTGATAATTCCCGATTCGGGAAAGATGTAGTATCAAATTCCCGATTCGGGAAAAAAAGGTTATCGGGAAAACTAGATCATTACAACCCCGATTTGGGAAAATATCCATGAGGGAAATCAATACAAATTCCCGATTCGGGAATTAAGTTTGGAAAACCATGCTGAAAAAATCCCGATTCGGGAAATATACATGGGGGAAATCCCGATTCGGGAAACATGATTCGGGGAACAAGGAGGAGGTCCTTGAAGCCACAAACCACGAAGGCTAGATTTGGGAAAGAGTTGTCGAATTCCCGATTCGGGAAACCAGATTCCCGATTCGGGAAAATGGAATTCCCGATTCGGGAATTACAGGNAAAACGAGTTTTTCGAAGACTGTTCAATTTCCAACCTCAAATCTCGACCAATTTTCACGAAATCAAAGCCTAATATGCGTAGAATATAAAGTTTAATAGCATTCTAATCGATCAAAATCGGTTTTAGGTCGATCGATCGTCCCAAAACACAACCCGAAAGTTGCGGAGAACGAACCGAAATCGGCGACTACATAGGCTTAGATTAAGCCTAGATTTCACGGATTAAACTCAAAT
>LUCG01117327.1:0-11360 GCA_001633085.1 Carthamus tinctorius
GAATGCATAATTAAATCACATTCACAAAATCAAGAATGGGTATTGAGATTCGAGAGCCTTTAATATATTTATTGCTTCCTTCTATCTAAATCTAAATTTGTTGTTTTTGAAGTGCGTGAATTAGTTTCTCATCTATATTACAAAAAAACTTATGTGATTATAAGGTTGAAATAAGGGGGATGTTATTACGAAACATAAAAAGAGATTTTAAATTCTAAAATCTCAAAACGACGATAACGAAAATAATGGCGTAAATAAAAGCGTTAGTTACACCGTTCCGGTTCATGTTTATCGTTATAAACCATATACTCGCTTGACCGATCAACCTATTTCAATTTTGTTAACAATAAGGACCAGGTAGTGTCGATAGTACATTGTCAGTCTTTTTTCATCAATATCGTGTACTTAGACTATGTTTGGCAAACTAGCTGTTAAGTTAGCTAATAGCTAATAAGCTAGCTTATGAACAAATTATGTTTGATAAAAAGTAGGTTATAGGTATGTAAAATGACCAAAAAAGATATCTTAAAGTATAATAATTAATATTTATAAAGGTATATTTGGAAGGCTACCAAAAACTCTCAAAATGTTACTTTAAATTGAAGCTTATGGTCCATTTAAACATGGACTAATTTATAGCCAAACATAGCCTTACTAATTATAATTGGTACACAAAATTATGTATTATGTATCAACCTTCTATAAACCATTTTTTTAGGTGTATTTGGCATTGGTTTTGTAGAAACTTTCAAATTACATGTATGAAAACTTATTATTTTTTTCAAATTTTGAATGACCTTTTGAGTTTCCTAGTAAAAGGGTGATATTTAAGAGTTTTTAATTGTGAAGAATAAAACTTTCAAAACATTCAAATGTTCAAAAAAAAATATTAATAACTTTACAATGTTTGATATTTGATACATTTATAACTAATAAATAATTAAATGTCAATATTACAATACCAACCAACCAAACCAAATCTTTATATTACATATAACACCCACAATACACATATTGGTGCCAATTTAATTGATATGATTAGAACACACATCGACTGATTTAGTTTGATACAAATTTTCCGGACCCTAAAAATTTTTGGTAATAAAAACTCATTTTATGATTTCGATTTTATAGCATTTCTCATTTAAGCTTTTATCTACGTAATTGTCAGTGTTTTAAAAACCGGTTGAACCGGTCTGGTCGAACCGATTGAACCGGGAACCGGTGAAATGACCGGTTCAATTGAGACCGGTTTTATAGCGTTTTAAGGACCGGATTGAACCGACCAGTTTAGTGGTTGAACCAGTTGAACCGGTGGATCGAACCAGTAAAAAACCGATTGACCCATTTTTTTAAAAAAAAATATTACATGTAAAACTTGTAATTATTATTATTTTAATGTTTTTTTATTAATGTAAAACTTATTATAATGTATATTTTTAATGTTTTTTAACTTGTAGANAAACCGGTTAATCCGGCAGTTGAACCGGTCGAACCGTGAACCGATCATCACACCGGTTCAACTAAAAAACCGGTTTTTAAAACATTGGTAATTGTTGTGATTTCGTTTACAGATAACAAAGAGCCATAAATACTAAAAAATATAGTTAACCGAGTTTACAATATAATTAAAATTTCTTTAAAGAAATATTATATAAATCTAATAGAAATTATTCTTTGTTTTCTGCCCGAAGTATTTGTGCTTTCATTAAACCAAGTAAAGCATAAATTCGAGTGAAGATGATAATTTTAGTAAAAGTGATTTTTCTTTTTCTTTTGTAAATTCGAATTCAAGATGTTTAAAAAATGTATCCAAAAAAGACTATTAGAAAAGCACGTAAAGAAGAAAAGGTATCCCAGGTTGGCGTGATAGACTCGGTCTTTAATGAAAACCAAAAGAGAATACGTTGTTGGCTTTAAGGTTTATACTAATAATTAATAAATAATAATAATAATATACAAAAGAACAAGATAGTTATAATTGGGCAAAGACTTTTAATGAGTACAACTTCTAGAACCTGTATACTATTAGGCTATCTTACCCGTACCACTCATACCAGCGGCCACCTCAGCGCCATATCAGTTTTACCACTACCTTACCACCACCATACCATTTCATCTTTACCCATACCAATTTCATACCACTCTAATTAATTAATTAAAAAATAAAAGAAAAAGAAAAAAAGAGAGAGATAGAGAGAAAGGTGGGGTGGGTAGAGGAAGAAGACCGGCATGNCACGGCGGTGTTACCGTCGGTACCGCCACCAGTACCGCCCCACTACCGCTACCGTAGCGGATGGTCTTAGAGTAAATTACAATTTTTATCACTATAGTTTCTTAATAATTTCAATTTTAATTTAGACCAATTCCATGTTTACGGAGAAGGGTCCACAGGCCTTACCGCTACGCCACAAGCCTTGTGGTTGACCAATTCCATGTTAAACACAAGAAGACAAAATAGTAAAGAATTATAAACCATAAAGACAAATATAGCAATGAATTAAAAGCAATAGAGACAAATATAGCAATGAATTAAAAACACTAGGGATGAATAAAGCGATGTATTAAATACAAATGGGCCAAATATACCGATGAACTAAAAAATATGGATGAAAATCATAATTTACTCTTATTATTTATTTATTATTATTATTATTATTATCATGATAATGATAATGATTGTTTTCTTTTGATTAAAGTTGGGTGATTAGAAGCTTTTATGATACAAATATGTTTATTTATTTTTCTTTGGGTTTGATTACTCAATAATTTATACTTTAATATACAACTTTTTTATTATATTAAAAACCAAAACCAGGTATTAATTAAAGCAGTTAATGAAAAGGAACTAAAAGGGGGTGAGGACTAGACTCCAATGCATAATAACAAGTTCAAGTTCGAATCTTGTAAGAAGTAGGCTTATACCCGTAAGTTAACCTCAGTCGCTGAATCAACTCTGAAACGCCTTCGTAGATGTACTTCCTAAGAGGCACGCCGCTCGGTTGTTAAAAAGACAGAGCAACTTTGCTCGGATATACAACAGGTTCAAGTTCGAATACTGCACTAGGCAGACCTAAACCCCTCCACTACTGACTACTGAGCCAACTCTAGAATGCCTTCTTACGTGTAGTTCCTAAGGGACGGTTTCGTGTGGAACCAGTCAAAGTTGTCAAAAGTAACCCTTTTTTGCTAAAAAAAAAATAAAGATGACGCTTTCGTATTCAGACCATCTTGTGCACACCCTTTTCCTCGAAAGGTGATTGGACCCAAACAGTGTTGGTCTCCAACAACTTGAAGCTTAACCTACTCTTCTACTAACATTTTTAACCTAATCCCACACAGACGAACACAATATCCCAATAAAAAATCAATAGCCTCACTTGCTCGGTTAGCACTTACCTGATTAACAATTATCCTTTTTTTATCGGTAAACGACCACTTAAATGAAAACAAATAAAAAAATAACCACATTCCCTATACATGGACAAAAGCATAACACTACACATACTGGAAAATGAAAAAATCATCTAACTCCATGATAAAAATACAAGACACATTAAATGCATGATTAAAGAAAAGGTGTAGGTGATGGATGTAAATGCAGAAATCAAGATATGAAAAAAACAAAAGCAAAAACCTGAACAATTAAGCCACCAGCTTTTCAAAAGCATGGGCTGGACCATGGTATGCTTGTATCTAAACAGCAATCAGCAAAATAATTGAAATGCTTTCTTATATTCAAAAGAAAAAAGTTGGGAAATTGACAACAAAAAAGAAAGTACATGTCTAAGAATAAAAATAGAAACCAGTTGAAGGTGCATTTTATTAACCAAGAAAGGGTTAAGATGTTGCATGAAACAGAAGATAGTTAGCAAGGACCCAAAATCAGTAAAAATTCATGTGTGAATCAGTGAATATAGCATTTTGTTAACCATAAAAGAGTTATAATGTTGTATGAACCAGAAAATGGTTAAAACCCAAAATCAGTAACAATGTAACATTCATATGTGAAATATAGCATTTTGTTAACAAGAAAAGGGTTAAAATGTTGTATGAATCAGAAAATGGTTAGTAAGGACCCAAAATCACTAGCATTTTGTTAACCAAAAAAGGGTTAAAATGTCGTATGAATCAGAAAATAGTCAACAAGGACCCAAAATCAGTAACATTCATATGTGAATATAACCATTTGCCGAGAAAAGGATGGTGGAGTTCAACGGTAGCATAAGGATATGCAGAAGAAAATAGAAGGTAAAGGGAAACATAACGACAAATCTCGTTTAATAAATAGGAAATATATTTAAAGTGAAGTGCTAAGCAGAACCTTCATCTGGCTTTGTTTCATCGGGTTTCTTGGAAGTAGACAAAGGTGACGGAGAGCCCTCCGCCCCCATCTCGGTTCTAAGGTCGTTGATGCTCTGCTCCAGCTCATTTATACGTTCTCCCATCTCATCAAGTATATCCGGATTAAGGAAAATTTAAGTAAAAAAAAGATTGATTACGTTCAATACAATAACGACTATGCTGAAACTTTAGTAGCACATCAAAAACATTTGAGTGGCCAAAGGCTGTTTGGCAGTTGCTGAATGGTCTTGTGCTGGATGATTAAGTAGTCAGAATGATTAAGAGGCTCTTATGATATAGTGCAAAATAAAATATGGTTATTTGGTAATCGTTGAAAATGAAATCAGGGCATTGAATGGTTAAAGAGAGGCCCATGATACAAAATCATTTAGATGATTTCAGAACCATTAAGAGGCAGACCTTTCTTTTGCCAAACACGATTTACCTCTTAACGATTCAGATGTTGCCTCTTATTGGCACCATAAATGAAATATCAAAGTATAAGAGGTAGCAAAAGGATATTCTTTGAAACAATTGAGTCGGACATCGTCTGAAATCTGTTTTGCTGCAGTAACAAGACTCGTTAGAATGAAATAATAATTACACCCTCCATCCCAAAATAAATGTCAAAAATGAAAATAGCACATAGTTTTAGTAATGTGCAATCATTACACTTTTTAAATAACTAAATGGCACTTTTACCCTTGATAATAGAGAGAAATTTCTCCATCTCATAGTTAAGGGTAGAAAGAGAAATTGAAAACTTGCTCTTTAAAAGTGGACACTTGTTATGGGACAAACTGAAATAATAATGTGGACAATTAATTTGGGGCGGAGGGAGTACAATTAAGCTATAGATAGAAGCAAACTACCGTTACATCTTACCATTTGCTGAAGAAGGGTTTGAACCTGCAAAAGAGAGATAAGTAATTAGACAAGGTTGAGCCACATAGCCACAAATATATTTAACCAAGCGAGCCTGGTAAATGCACCCAGAAGGCGGTTGTGGGGATATGATGTAAGCAGAAAAGCGTAGAGTGATTGAATCCGTCGAGACTCCCAACTCGTGAAAAGTGTGTGAAAGAGATGAATAGCCCAAAAAGATTGGGTCCATAAATATTTGATTTGGGTCAGATTGGTTGATGATTTATATAACCCATGAACAATCCAACCAAGTGGATCATTAATGGCTTCTAACTCAACACATGAGCCATGATCCAATTAACAAAGATAGATATTATGGCCCAAATTGACGAATTGTTAATAGACCCATATGCAGATACTTGACTTCTTTTTCTGTTAATAACAGTTTCAAAAGTAACATCTTTTATAACCATCAACTTTTTTCAAAACACTAGTAGATTTTCTAAGTACATTTTTTAAAACTGGTTTATAAAGATGACATATTTTTATAATGTGAATGGTTTTACAAGATTTGCTTTAACATACGTCATTATTTTAAAAATTGTTTTAAAAAAAACTGTATGTTGAAAAATTGACAAACAAACCAAAAAAAAAAACTGACCGTTATCTTTAGACAAACAATTGAAATATATGATAATGGTCAAAAACTTTTTGTATACATAAAAATAGTCATTTGAAGAAAAACTGACACCATGAAACCAATTGATATTCAAAGAGTTAGCTAGCTATTAGAAAAATATTCACATTTTTAATAAATTCATTGTCACAAATACACAATCAAACCTAAAAATAGTTGTTAACAGTCGCATTTTAGATTAGCATTTTTTTTCAGAAAGACAATGAAGAATATCAAATTGGCAAAAAAGAAAAAAATCTTATAAAAGAGCATGGGGAGGAAAGGGTGGATTGCGGAAGGCGGTTTTGTAGAATAAAGTCAACAATAACACAACCATGGTCCAAAATTATATAATGTTTAAATTGAGAGAGCATCGATTGAAGTTAAATGAAGGCGACTGAAGTTTGAAATCGTGAGTAAGATGTCAATTGTATCTAAAAACTGAAATCTTCTTAAACTTGAGACTTGAGAGTAATTAGACTAGAATCCCCTAATTCATGACCTAATTATGCAAACCGCACAGTGGAAGTTCTAAACCGTGTTTCGTGGTGCAGAGTGGGAAGTTTGTGCAGTTTGGCAGTTTAGATGAACACCTAGTCAACATCAAGACCCAACCCATTGACAAGCCTACTCACAAGTTAGAAATGAACCCCCATGCAAATAAGCAACTCTAGATTCAGAAATTGTGATTTTTGTAGCAAATCAGGTGTATGTGGATACAACATAAGCATCAAATGGTCACTAGCTTCTACAAACATCAACAACATCCATACTTACAAAATGCTATACTCAAAGTAAAAGGGAATAACCAAGCCCAAATATATGATTCAGCATTTAGTTGCTAGTTGTAGTCTTGTAGATGAATACGACATACTAAAAAACCTAAAAATCAAATATAAATTAGAAGCAAATGTTCAAGAAACTTACAAACTGTGTCATGTCAGCAGTGCTTTGCTTAGTATCTCCTGAATCTTGTCCATCCTGCCAACAAACGCAAGCCAATTGTTTTCTAAATTAACAACCGAGACTGGTCTCTTATTGAAATAAAAGCTGATACATGCAATTCATAATCACCGGATTTTCTTCATCACACCTAAGGGTATAAACGAGTTGAGCTTTTAACGAACTACTGAAGCTCGAGATCGAGCTTAATATTATCGAGCTCAAGTCTTATCCATTTTCACGATATTATGCATAGATCAGATATCTCGAACACAAAATAAAGCTCGCTTATCTTAACAAGTCGAGCTCCATAACACCAACGTTCGACTCAGCTCGTCCGAGCCAAACATTTTTATATGCTTACAGTATAATCAAAATATATAAATTATTGAACATTTAGTAAATAAACGAGTTAATTGATCTAGAACTCGAACTCATAAACGAACCTCGAGTTTTGAACTTAAACATTGATAAAATATTTGAGATCGAGCTCGGCCCGACATTGAAATAGTTAATGAGCTCGGGACGAGCTAGAATAACCTACTACTCGACTCGACTTGGCCCGTTTACTCACACCAATGAGATCACAGTCAGTCAAGCAGAATTCGAACTCATTTGAGAAGTAGCAAGCCTTCAATGTTCTAGACTCGCCGCTTCTCAAATGTTCCGACTCGACTTGCCCTGCTTACAAACCATGGATTTGGAGTTACCATACACACACTAAACAACAATTCTCTAACTCTAGGGGGCAACAAAAAGGTTCACCCCAATTTGAAATCTAAACTCATTTTACATGATCAGTCGAAAGTGTTCTAACTGAAGGGAGAGCTATCCAGTATAACAAAACGTAAGAAACAAGCATTTCTTCAATCCGTAAGACTGCAAATCCCAAATCAAACCGTCTCTTAGTACATATTCCACAACTCCAAATCACCATAGCTTGTAATTACAAAATGGAGTAAATTAGCTTCAAACTTCCAACTTAACGATTCCGAGATCCATATTCAGATCTCGAATTCCAAACTATGTACAAATTAAATATCACCAAAATCGAGTAAGATGCACAGTAGCAGTAACAGTTTTAACTCGATACACTTCACAATATGCTGCTAGAATCACGTTCTACATTCATATCCATAAGTTCATAATTTTACAGTAACTCAGATCGAAAAAAAACCTTCCGATTCGATGAAACCCTAACAGATAGTCTCCGATAAGTACATCATACGAAATCCAAACTCGGTAAGCAGAGTATAATGGAGAATCGATTGGAAGAAAAAATGGAGAAAAATGGAGAAGATCTGCTTACCATATTATCTATCGAGTGGTGAATTTGAATCGGTTCCGAAGAAATCTCCGCTTCTCTTTCTCTGTCTCTCACTGGTGACTGGGGTGAGGGTCTCTTTATCTGCCGATGAATCGGGTCCTTTTGTAATTTGGTGAAATGACGATTTTGCCCTCCACCTCAACACAAAATTTGAATTTTGAAATGGTCGTTTATAATTCATCTTAAATTTTTTTTGAACGGCAAGTTAACACACACGCTCCAACCTATGGCTGAACTCGATCGGCAGGAAAGTGAATCTCATAGACTGGATCCTCCCATACCGGCCCCGAACCCAGCCCAAAGGACCATATTCAAAGTCTGGATATCTCAGAAATGTCACTCGTGGGATTCGAACCCTGGTAGTGTGACTTTCATGCCACACCCCCAGGGATGTTACCTATCCAACTGAATGGATTGGAATCTGTCAAATGAATGTTTTTGGAAGGTGGCGTTTAGTTCGCAGAATGTTTTTTAATAGATTGGAATCTGTCAAAGGAATTTGACTTTGAATGAATTGGAATGGAATATTGTTAGGTTTGACCACCTGTTTGGTTGACAGAATTGAAATAAAATCCGTTAAAGAAATTGGAATATGTCTGTTTGGTTCACATAATGTAGTTTTGGAGAATCAAAACTCAAAATCTCTATAAAAAAAATTGCATCAATTTCCAACAGCTTCTCCATTTTGGAGAAATCAACATTGATTATAATAATAAAATATTTCATTTACCCATTTAAAAAATATTTTTTCTTTAAATTTATATTTTCAAGATTTCCTATTGATTCTTTCAAATAGTAATTATTAATTGGGTTATCTCCATATTTGGAGAAAAACTTCTTCTCTCTCCTACTTTCTCCATTTTGGAGAAAGAAATGGGAAAGCTGTTGGAACACAATTTAAGCTTAAATCCCCATTTTTCTTCATTTTTGATTTTTTTCCATTTTAAGGAAGCAGTTGGAGATGCCCTGAGATTGTTTTAAAAAAGCTAATTTCACTGAAGTTTCGGCAACTTACGGGACTTATTTTTTTTGTTCCAAATATACCCCTTCTTAGTTTTACACTGCCAAATTTTAAACATGCATTTTTTATCATTTTACAGTCATATATCATGCTTTATAATTCCCAAATGACTAAAATCTTGCACTATCTTCAAATTGGTGACTAAAATCTTCAAAAAAAGTAAAAATGCAACTTATTTGATGACTAAAATCTTGTAAGGAGACAAAAAATTCTATTTGGGGCAATTTGGTAAAACTATATGACGTCCAAAGCTTGTTGGTTGGTAGCGCCTTTCATGTTCAAATTTTCAAAATGAGTCGATAACAAAAAGATACACCATACGGAATTTTTAGAGTAAATTACAAGGTTTCTCTTTTAACAATTTTTGTTATATAAGTCATGTCTAGCTCAATTGGTCTTTCTAAAGGCAGTAACATTCTGGAGGGGCTGTGGATGAGATCCTAGTCTACCCGGATTCAATCCCAAGGAGAGTCAATTGAGGAAATGAGAAGTATCAGTCATTGGGTTGGTCCAGTCATAGACTCGCCTCCCCCCCCCCCCCGNAAAGCCCAGTCAAAATATGGTTGGGCTCTAGGTCCAGTGTAAGCTGGGTCGAGTCAATGGCGGATTAGTGGGCTGCCCGTAGATGCCTGATACCGCCTGAGAGGCGTGTGTGTGTGTGAGGGGGGAGGGGGGGTAGTCGTTTGTTGGTTCAATACAGCTATGCCTTCCAACAAAAAATTCTTTGTTATTTAAAAAAAATCAATGGATCATGTTTTGGTGGTTACATCAACTACATGTGTCAAGATTGTTAATTTATTTAGAGAATAAACTCGCTAAAAAAATGTAATCATGGAGACGTAGCTCGTTAAAAAAGGGTTTGGTTGAACTTTCAAAAAAGGGACGAGGATGGTTAAAAACACTTAGCACATGAAATTATGTTAACAATAATGTCACGATAATAGGTATACTTTGTAACAGGTATTGGTCTGAAGTAAAAGGAAATGGTCCAAACACGTTTAGACTGTTTTATTTTATCTATAATGGTTTCATTGATATGCTTAAAAGCTTCGCTCGTTTTTTTAACGTGGTTGATGATTCAAAAGCAAGTTTAGGCTTAAGCCACTGGTAAACTTGACAACATGATTAATATAAAGCATAAAAGTTGGATCTATGCATATACGATCAAGTGGAAAGATATATCTCTACTCAGAGAGATGGCCTGTTGCATGAAATTTCATTAATTGTAGAATTAGTGGTGGACCTAGTAGTTTTTATGAGTGAGTATTCCATTAAAGTTGAATCAATGGTCCATAAAGTAACAGTTTGACTTAGAAAAGTCGGTTGTGTCGATTTGAGGAATAAAATACATTTTTTAAGTTAAATAAACCTTGACCTTTGAAATAAATGTACATTTCCTTTAAATCTAGATAAAAAGTAACAAACTTTAAGATGAATTTGCAATGAAAAGAAAAATAGATCATGTTTTGGTGGTTACATCAACTACATGTGTCAACCCTCCCAACCCCATTGCCACATCAGCTTTTCTCCAACTCTCCCATTAACCCTTTGGAACCCTCTCTGATTAGTACTCAACTCTCTCAACTATCTCAACCCTCTCATTTAATTAGACACACCCCTCACACACACAACATAAGCCGCAGTGAGCGGTGTGGGCAACCCTCTAGCCTCTCGAACCTGCCGGTCGTGTAGCGAAACCCGCCGAACCCGACAGGTTCAAGCATAAGATCCTATCAATCATTCAACACCAAAACATTTAGCAACTATCAAACACCACCAAAACAATTAGCAACTATCAAACACCTCTTAGGCTATGCGTATCCAACCCTCCCATTAATCCTCTTTGATTAGTATTCAACCCTCTCATTTAATTAAACACACCCATCACACACACAACACAAGCCACTGTGAGCAACCCTCTAGCCTCTCGAACCCGCCGGTTGCGTAGCGAAACCCGCCAAGCCCGATAGGTTCAAGCCCGCTGAACACAGGGTACGTATGGCCTTATGTATTTCTTATATTATGATTTTTTTGTGTGCATCAATTCTCTTTATATGAAAAAGGATGGTGACCTTGGGAAGGAAGACTGACATGCGATGTTTTCTCTTTTGAGAGAGAGAAATAGAGGGGTGGGTTCAAATGTGAACCACTTTTTGGTTGTGAACGTGAGGACAGCCGAGAGCGTG